>JBBPNF010000034.1:0-33804 GCA_038090755.1 Leccinum truebloodii | reverse complement strand
GAGTTATCTACTTTCCCGATCGATGACCAGAGAGGTCCCGACATGCTCCCCGCGCAGGGCGCCCAGCTCACGCGTCCGTATATTTATCTCCGCTCTGTTTTGTTGTGGACCAACATCTGACAATTGTCATCAGGGGATTGGTGAAAATTTGATCAAGGTTTACTTACCATTATCTTGTTCATCATCTACCTCATAATATATAATTCTGATGGTCCAATTGATCAGATCAGATATTGCTGGATTGATTAGACACTTATGATTAGAACAAGCTACAATGCTAAATATGTTCATGTACTCTCTAACTTATGACAACCAACAGCAACCAGCCCCCTGACCATCCTGATCATATCCAACACATTTAAAGTTCACCTCACTTTGTCTCCCAGCTGTGTACTAATAGAACAGAACACTCATTCTGGGAGCATTTGACAGTGCTTGTAGTACACTGTACCCCTTCCTCCCTGGGTAAGTGTCAACTTTTTTGATTAGTTTTCTCATATTTACCAGTGCTGTACACTTGGCCAGATGCAGACAAATTATAAGTCTTGCAGGATCACTCCACTTGATAGAATAGATCCGACTCGGCAGCGTGATCTTGTTTGAGACAGTGTGTGTTGTGCGTGCATTTGTTGTCACGCACTCTCACACTGACAACAATGATAACAATTAGCCGCTCGACCTTCCCGATCATGTTTGACGAATTTACTCACCTTACTATGCTCTCCAGCACTGTGCTGATGAGAGGCTGCAACAATTCTTACATTACTTACCTTCAGCAGTAAGTGTCAACTTTTTGATTCTTCTTCTCGTATTTTCCATTTCTATATACCTTCCCGGATGCTGACGGACTATATACCTTGTAGGATCACTCCGCTCGATAAAATTGATCCGACCCGGCGTGTTGTTGTTCGAGATAACGTGCAACGTAGGTGTATTGTTTTGTAACGCACTCACTTGCTGATAACAATGATAACAATCAGCCGCTTGACCTTCCCGATCACGTTTGACACATTTACTCACCTTACTATGCTCTCCAGCAGTATACTGATGGGACAGATCATTTGTTTCGAGAGCGCGCGACAATTCTTGCACGAGTTTCATTGAGCGGTAAGTGTCGACTTTTTTTTATTCCTTTTCTCGTCTTTACCACTGCTATATACATGCCCATATGCTGACGAACTATCTACCTTGCAGGATCACTCAGCTCGATAAAATCGATCCGACCCGGCGTGATGTCGTTCGAGATAACGTATGACGTACGTGTATTTGTTTTGTCATAATTGTCACGCACTCTCTTGCTGATAACAACGATAACAATCAGCTGCTCGACCTTCCCGATCACGTTTGACACATTTACTCACCTTACTATGCTCCCCACCAGTATACCGATGGGGCAGATAATTTGTTTCGAGAGCGCGCGACAATTAAGTTGCACCAGTTTCATTCAGCGGTAAGTGTCGACTTTTTTTGTTCCTTTTCTCGTATTTACCACTGCTATATACCTACCCATATGCTGACGAACTATCTATCTTACAGGATCACTCAGCTCCGAGATAAAAGCGATCCGACCCGGCGTTCGGATGTCGTTCGAGCCAACGTACAACGTACGTGTATTGTTTTGTCACGCACTCTCTTGCTGATAACAACGATAACAATCAGCCGCTCGACCTTCCCGATCACGTTTGACGGATTTACTCGCCTTACTATGCTCCCCAGCAGTGTGCCGATGGGGCAGACCGCTCCAATTTCGAAAGCGCGCGATAATTCTTGCACCAGTTTCATTCAGCGGTAAGTGTCCAAGTTGTTGATTCTTTTTCTCGTATTTACCATTGCTATATACCTGCCCAGATGCTGACTCAGGGACTATATATCTTGCAGGATCACTCCGCTTGATAAAATAGATCCCACCCGGCATGATGTTGTTCGAGACAACGTAGGTCGTCCATACTTTTTCCTCGTCCAGCACTCTCTTGCTGACGACAGCCGACAATAGCGATCCTCCAGCCTTTTAGTGACCTCAGCTGGACAACCAAATTCACAAAAATTCACTCTTGCTTCGGGGTTGGACATATAATTCATATACGTGTATTAAGATATTGATACGGCAATAGTATGTTATCTTATCGATCTAGTTCAGGCTGCGCGGTGCCCTCGAGAATGTCTTCTCGTGCATTCTGTTTCATCTAGGTTTCCAAGAGGTCTCAAGTATCCGCGGCGATGGCCATCTCTCTCTCCCTATACTCTGCCCGCTTCTGGCGTATCCTTGCAAGCGCGCTGTTCTTGGACGGCAGCCGCTCAATGTCAGAGTAGAGCGGAAATATTTGACTGAAATTTAATTATGATTACCACGAGACTCTGGTATTGAAGAGCAAACCTACCGATTCCACCATGTCATTAGTTGATCAACTTCGTCCTTTTCATCGTAGTCGTCAAGCAGTTCAAGTATACTGTTGTAGAATCGCTCTGAATCTGTCACGTGGTCAGTACGAGAAAACACTTGAGCGGACGTTAGTGCAAAACGGGCCTTCAAAATATTTAACGATGATAATATTGATGGATTCATTCGGAACACGTACTTGAGTTGCCACGTAAGCAAGGGAGGCCTTTGTGACAGACCGCATACCATGAATACGGGCGTTTCCAGACCGTGTCGCCTTGGGCTCTTGGTCCACAGAACTCGGCGAAGTGAAAATATGCTTATACGCCTGGCCGCGAACTGGATTAGTGGTGACATACTAAGCGACCAACCCGAAGACCCACAGAAATCAGGAGACCACTCCGGAGGAGTCCGTTCCATGGGTCCTCTAAATCATAGGTATAACTTGCATAGAGAAACACGGGCCATTGATCCCCGGCGACTTGAATCTGACCGCTAACAAGTTTTGCTTTCGTCCTATACCAAATGATTAGCTACGATAATAGTGAAACGACGTGTCACAAACACACTCATTGTTGGCCCAATCAAGCCCTGCAGGGCATAAGAGCGCGCCGGTACGTTCGTGATTAAAACCGCGACCAGCCTTGATATTGCGAGGGATATGGGGGTTTAGTGACTGACCCTTCGGGGTGATCCAATCAATAATGGCGCTTTTCATTCCCTTGGTATCGTCTGCCCTCGCACCGTTTGCACCCTTTTGAACCTGCCAACATCGTAAGTCTCAACCGTTGTAATGAGAATAATACAGCTTACCAGGTCGGCGAAGTGGACCACTTCTTCGTTCGATGCTGTCATTAACCTAGCTTCGAGCCCAGGAGTCAATCGCAATAGTTCTTTAAATACCGAATATTCCTTCCGTTCCCTGGTAGTAAAACAGTGAGAGATCAATATATTGAGGTTACGATTACATACGCTGCTGTCCGTAGATCCGAAGGTTCGGCATCTTCATCAGCCATGACTTGCAGGCCATTGGTGAGCAAGGTCTGTACATTGCAAAATGCATGAACTGCCCTCCCAAAATGGCGGCCATGGTGGACCAATGGATCCTGCGTCGTCCTGGATGCCGTATTTGGTGGTTAGTGGTGTGTACATGCATGAAGAATGTTACAGACGGCTTCTTCCTGGGGCCCAGCTGTAATGCGGTAGAGGAGCCTCGTTTCTGGCCAGCAGATGCGGCAGCCTCGTCAACGTCAGAGTTACTGGGCATTAGAAGAGAAGGAGACGAGACTCGCACGAGAGCAGATGCTGAGGGAATGAGACGAGGATGGCGGCCTTTTATATGCGCAAGATACTGGAAAGGGGTCGAGGGAATAAGTTTCCGTCTGTGGACCATGATTCCACTTACCCGACTGTGAGCAGGCATTTTTCATGTAATTTATTAAGTTTCGGACAAATGATCAGGTTACCCGATCGCGAAGATGCTCACCCGTTCGGGTACAAGCAACAAAACCTGATTTGTCATAGCTCTTGGCGGATAGTAGCACGTATTATTTGTGCTATGTCAGATCGACAGAATATTCGGAAGTCAACGGTTTCACCTCGTAAACCACATTTCTACGTACGTTTACTCCGGGCCGATTTGCGTCAGTTCCAATGGACTCCCTTAGACCGAGCACTGTTGATTACCACAGTACGTCCCGTTTATATGAGTCCAGTGATAGATGAACTAACATCAACGTGCACTTACACGGCGAAGTCATTCCTTTGTCCACTGCATCCACCAGCGCAGGTAGTGGTTTACAGCCAAATCATGGCGTAGAGATCGGTGACTATTTTTGTCATCTATCTTCATGATCTCACGCCGGTATTGTGCCCAGCCGCAACACTAGTTTCCAGCCAGATACATGGACGCCCTGAAGAGAACGAAGAAAGGAGCAGTAACGTTGACGCTGTTCTACAGCCACCAATGACCTACTTCACGGAGTTGAAGGCCGTCATTGGAATGTTTTCGGCGGATACTCCAGCAAAATTGAATATCCTTCAAGAACCACTGGCAAAGGGTGGATGCAGGATCTGCTGCCGTGTTCCAGATGAATTCAACATATATTCTGAGTCTACGGGAAAAACTCACAGCTTCTCAATTATCTCGTGTCCAAGGTCGGAGGATTGTGGTGAAGGAGTAGAGACATTTTCTCGATAGTTAGTTAGTCTTTCCGACTAGTCGGTGCACGCACTAGGAGATCCCAACCGTGAGAGAGAGTCGGGAAAGAGAGTCGGGAAATGAAAGGAATGCAGTTCTCACCGAGCACAATACATACACACACATTATCTTCTTTTTTTTTTGGATGAGCGATAAACATTATGTAGCAACTGGCTAACCTAGTCCTACATAACACGCTAAGGCGGCAGTCGAGACTGCCGATCCGAGGAAATGCAGCTTACGCACGCCTGTACGTTACAGATATGGGACATATGCAGAACTCAGCAGCAGGAGACAAGCCTGTCCCTACTTTGTCTTGAGTACGGACGAAGAATGGGTATTTGGAGCCCTCAAGTCCGGTGGGTGCCACGACGTGAATTGCATTCCCGTCCACTCGTCTCATGGACCCTGGCAAACATGCGCCGCGCACAGGTGATGCCACGCCGCGCGCGTCCGTCTTTCCACGAGACGACATGACGAGGACGTCACCCGGCCGCGTTTCCCGGCCCGGATCGTGTTCGAGGTGCTCATACTGTGAATCCTCGTTGCGGCCGACACCGAGCACGTCTGGTAGCTGCAGCTGTTGATCATTCTGGATAGCCTTGACTCGAATTAACTGTCGAAGCTCGATGAAGGCTGGAAGCATCCAGAGATAGGGTTGTAATGACGTGGTCTATAATGCCTACAGCGTGTATTTGTTCAGCGTGTGCTATGTCGAATCAAATAAATGAATCACCTCGATAGCCCGAAAACTATTGAATAAGTGGAACTTTTACGATCTGCCGAGAACACATTTGTCGATCGTCTTGGCATTCGTGAAGTAATGCACGGGGCAAGTCCTTGATCTCCTTCGCTTGAAAGCCAGGATGCAATGTTATCCAAAGTGTCTCTGCAGCTTCCTAAGTATTCCCTTCAATGTCATCCCCGGCTCTGAGACATCTCGATACGTCTCCCGGAAAAGAACCGACCATTCATTTCTGCGGCAACGTTCGGTCAGAGCGTACTAACCCCCCTGTCCAGTTGCCAATACCATACCTGCGTGGCCCGCCTCAGGATCTCTGATCTTCACGGTCATAATACCCTCTGATTCCTTCTGTAGGTGTGATGAGGACGACGCGCAGCAGCAAGATTCTCGCACATCAAACAACACCATATCCATCACCCAACGTTGCTCCATCACCCAACGTTGAGCACTCGTTGCAAACATCTTGAGACGTTGAGATCGAGGAGGTATGCATTTTCGTCAAGTTCCTTCCAAGAGGACGTATGCTTCAATACGACGACCCTGCTATTCCCGTTGGGCTAGTTCATGTTGTCTTCGCAGGTCCGAAACCGTCTTTGTCGATCCATTCTTGTAAATTTCTATACACAAAGGTAAACGAGAAGTGGAGGCGTACGCCGTCACGACTCACTTTTGCATTTTGCCAATCCGTCGCATGGCCTTCTCCACGTCCGTTCCCGGGTGTTTATGCTTGAACTCGGCCATCTGCACTCCCATCATCGCCGTAGACGGGTTCTCTCAACTCTCAACTCCGCACCGGCGAGTAAATTGATGGCAAGGTCCAGGTTCCCTTCCCTCAAAAGACCTCCCCGCTGAACACCCCATCTCCGTTGCGTAGTAGATCTTCGCCTTGGGTTCGCCCTCATCATCCACAATCTTGCAGAGCCACTCGATAAATCTCCTCGACTCTCGTGTCCAGAGGGAGATTGATGACATGAATGGCCGTGTTCTTGGGATCGGAGCAGCTGTAATGGCTTTCGAGTCGTTCTTTCCCTACTTAGCTGACGGCGGACCCAGGGGAGAGAGTAGCAAAAGTGGAGTCGTGTGGTTCCTTCCGTTCCTTGTTGCCATGCTTCAGCACGGGCACTACGGGGGGAGTGGAACATACTTTTACATTGCGGAACGCACATCGGACACCGGAGCAACCGTACTTTCTCATCGATGCCGACGGGATAAGCCGCTTGTTGTTCGCGAAGAAGGTCCTCGTCGACCTGCAGGGGAGAAGAGTGAAGAATGACACTGGTACTACGACAGTTATGACTGCCAGTCCTTGGTAGCGTCGTACTTGAGCTCACTCCCGTCCTCTTTCTCGAACCTCCATTTCCCAGTCTCCTTCGAGAAATGGATGTGGTGGTCGTTCGCATAGGCAGGCCCTGTTGAAGAACACGGTGGGACAGATGGCGAGACGTCCGAAGGCATAGCAGAGGGGAGACGGAAACCCAAGAACCCTGAGGGAAATAAAACTGTCTTGATTCATGCATTCATGAATGGGAAGTGCTAGTGAAGCCGGGCTACGTACTTCGGAGTTGACTTCTCGAGATGAACCTTGAACCGATTAATTCATCCAATGCAGTCCAGATTTCGAGCCTAGTACATTGCCGATGACCCTGCAAAGGTCTTTCCTACATAGGAAAACGAGATTGAAAGATTAGGTGTATCACGACGCAGGGATGAACAGCGTGGACGCACCTCGTTCATGTCCAGACCGATTGCATTCTAAGACGACGCACTCTCGCTGCTCTTGTCTGCATTGCTTCCGCCGACCCTCGTGCTCCCTGCGATCCGCACCCATTGTATCGACGTCCTTCGATCGCATTGACCAGAAATTCAAATTCAACAAACTCCAATTCGGTTCCAACGCGTCCCCATTCCTGTCTTCTTCGATCTCTGCTCTTTCTGAATCACTACCGCTCTCCCCTCGCTCGAGTCCACCCGCACGGGCACGGGCACCCCCCTTCATCCCCGTTTCCTCCAGCCTCAAACATGCATGCAACTGCCTCCTTCTGACACCACTCCGCCAACTCGTACGGCCCTCCCTCAATCGAGATCCGTTGCCCGTCCGCATGCACGTTGAAATCGTTGCAGATCGCAATCATCGCGCGACCCAGTGGCGGTGGCAGATCGAGCGCGCAAAATCCTGTGCCTGAACGGGCCCAAGGGACGTCGGCGGGGGAGGTTGGATTTGTGGTCAGTGTGGAGGAGGTGGCCGTTGGGGTCATGGAGTTGGCGCCGATGAGCGACGTGGGGCGAAGCCGTGGAGGGGAGGTAGTAGTGTCGGGAGACGTCGCAAACGAGGGATCGAGACGTTCCGGAAAGCCGGCTGCGACATAACATTTGAGATCCCGAGCGATGCCCAATGTGTAACTTTTTGGGCGTAATCCCTGACGAAGGAGAAAACCCATTTGCCTAAGTTTCGTCTCAATGTTCCGCACTAACTCTATGGCTCAAACGGCGGCGGGAATGTATCACGAAATCCGTGCACTAAGCTCGAGACCATCCCCTCTCGAGATACCTTGACATCGAAGCAAAATAGATTGAGAACGAAGAATTGAAGAACGAGTCAAGCAACGTACCCTTCTGCTTGGAATGTCTCCTCTGCTTGCGATCCTGATTCGCAATCAGCTACAACCAACCTTATTCAACCTTAAGCGATTCGAAAGATGACTTCTTGTCCTCGAAGAGATTGACATGAAAGTCTCGCTCGGAAAGCCCGTTGGACCCACCTACAACACTGGGAAGAAAGAAACGATTCGATTCTACATCAGCGGCAACTCCGAGTGAGGCATGATCACAAGTGATATGAACGTACTAACACGGGCACAGAGCCACACCCTCGGCGGCATGTTTTGCAAAGACCGCCCACCTCCCATAAGCTGAATGAGACTTCCAACCAACACAAGGCCGTGGGTTCTGCTTGATAAAGAACCCGCAACGGGCGTACCCCATTCTCAGCGAGCAGACTTAGGCCTGCTCCCGGCCGTCGTTCTGCTCGCATTTATGAACACGTTTGCCACTGGAGAGCGCTGCGTCGGACTCGACTACGGCGAACCGGATAAAGGTATTGACGAAAGAAAGGAAGTAGAGAACATTTCAATGATTTGAAGAGAGATGTTGTGCTCGAGGAAGGGTGTAAGAGTCAATAAAGTGAAGTATATTATTTTACTAAGTATCTATAATCGGCAATGGCGATTCCCGCCGCAGACCGTGACTCAGCACACGTGATTCACGAGCCCCCCTCTTCAAGGATTTCTTCCAGGCCCTGAGATTGTTGTGCTCCAGGAAGGGTGTAAGAGTCGATAAAATCGTTTTTGCTCGTTTCTCTCTAAAACCTGGCATAACAAAAATAAAAAATTTAGCACGACGCTCGTTGCACCCTTTTCCCATTCGGCTGCGATATCTTCAGCTCGATCTTCATCCAACTTGAAGGCGTTACATAAACAACCTTGCAGACATCTCTCTCGTCGAGTTCGGAAACGAGGAATCCCGAGGGGGCTTGTTATCCCAGTACAATCAGCTCTTCAATCCAGGCTATCATCGATCGTCCTTGTTTAACTTCAAAACCTTTCGGCTCAACTATCAGACTCATCGATACAGCTAGGCATCGACGCGGCAATTTCCATCAGAAGTGGAACACTGGTCCTTTAATTATCCACCACGCAACCCTGGTTGTCCGATGGTCTCGAACATTCTCGCGCATCGTCTCTTCACTCTGTCGAAGACGAGGCGTCACCGGGCAACCTTGTACTACCATCGATTCGCGGCCGCAAGGAGCCTCTTGTGGGGATCGGTGATCTTTGAGGCGATATGGAATCGGTTGGATCCTTTGCAGAGAAGTTGGACGTGATTAAGAAGAAAGAAAGATGCAATCGAAGGAGATAAGTGTACCTTGGTGAAAACGCGACGTTGCATTTGGAGCCTTGACCGTGTGAAGCTCTTTGCGATAGGGAGCCGGAGCAGCTTATGTGTTGTAATATGGAATACAGAGAGCTGAGCTGTGCCTTTCACACTGTGTTGCACGTCGCACCAGCGAGAACAATCCGCTGGATAGCCGCGTGGGTGCTAGTGGGAGATCTACGAACACAAGATAATGAGTTGTAAGTTAAACTTGGAAGCGAAAAGGCACCCGTTCCGATTACCAAACGTGTTGATTTGAGAGTATTGGAGAAATCCGTGCACACGGACAGCGACAGACTATATGGTGTTGACGGGCGATATGATGGGTTCGTAAACGAGACATTCGTCTCTGAACGGGTTCGGGACCGCAGGATTATCCGCAATCTCGACAAATTCGACAAGCTCTTCGAGCGTTCAACACCTCCTCAATCTCGGATGGACGACATGCAAATGCACACACCGCACACACGACAATTCTCGGTTAGCGTCCGAGGACACCTCTCTCTGCCAATCCGTCTAATAAGTGCCAGAGTCAGAAGAACATGTATCAGAAGAGGACGAAAACACAACAAACATGCAGCACCTACTAGAATGCCGACGAGCACTGACGTCCAGACGATCACCGCGAGCATCAGCGGACTCGTTCACGCGGCACGACTGATGCGTTCGAGGATCTTGTTCCAGCTGCAACTGGCGGTCTCCGGACCAAGATAAAGCCGAACCAAGAGAGACTCGCTTATTGTAGATGTCGCGTCGCGCCCGCTTCTGCAAACGAAATTCCAAAATGATCATTGTGCACCGACAGCTTTCAGCGTGCTGACGAAGGCTCATCCAAGGCCGTGAGCGGAACACAGTCGCGCAAGCTGTTTGCACGTCAGAAAAAGGAACTCCTCCAAGAAGATAGCGACATTCGCGACGCATACAAACAGTTGAGGGCCTCGTGGATACAATAATCCAGCATCGTTAATTTGGAAACATAAGTCAAAATCCTGCCTGATCGTGACAAACGACCGACAACATAACGTACCCCTTCAAGAAGAAATTCAGCATCTGGCGAAAAAGTTAAGACAAATATCAACGAAGATACGAACAGACCGTTATTAGCGAGCTATTTTTCGATAAAAAGAGAACAACATTGAGCAAGGGGAGAGATAACCTCAAACTCGGAAAGCCCCTTGCTTGACGAATGTTCAACTTGAACTTGCACATGATATATAGTGTACGGTAGTACGTACAGATGAAGCAAATGGAGAACCAGTTTGATTCTCCGTCCCGTTGATCCAAAAAAAAAAAAAAGCGGCCACACTACATCGCACGAGTGTGCCGTCAGGAGAGACTATGGTCAAAAAGGTCTGAAGAAGCCCCATACCACTGCTGCACAATGCTACCCGGCCCGGCGCCAACAACTTGAAGATACCAGCTACTCACACAATGCCCCAATCTACGATACCCATGGAACGCCTAATACCCTCAACAAGGGGCGGTCCGTCTGCGGAGTGGTGGGAGAGCCATTTTTCGACTTCGGTGACAACCTCGATGATTTCATCGGAAACGCCCTCGCCAGACACGCTGGAGGAGCTGTGTCTCTTCTCTTTGGCAGCGCCGTCGAGCTCGGGTGGACATGCCACATTCGGCTTCTTTTGACACGGTCGGCGGGAAGGATTTTTCGAAGGAGGACAAGTGCTCGGAGAGAGATTCCGAAGACATCTGGATGCATAGCAAGGTACGTTAGGCACTATCTACCAGGAGTGCAGCGGGGAGTAGTACGCACGTGAGGTAGAAGATATGGTCGTACGCTGTGGTGTGTGGTGAATCAGCGGGTTCGGAGGAGATAATGTATGGATCCTGGAAAATATCACAGAGGCTGGCGGAGAAACCACAGACAAGTTTGTGACTTGCCATTTTTGCAAAGAGGTTGTCGAAACTCTCCATCAGACCCGCCTGCTCGAGCGTGAGCTGGTACTCTTCTCCCGTCTCGAATCCGGACATTCCTCGAGCGCCGCTGTGCCCGTGAAAAGCCGTCGCTTTCACAATCGCCTCGAGAAAGAGCTCGGTTCGTGAAGAGATCGCAGTATGATGTCCGCCAAGCATTGTAGAATCGCATCTCTACCGATTTCCGGCTTGTGACGGCGGCGCATTAGCTACCCGATCTGCTGAAGCAAATATTTCCGAAAGACTGCTCGTTGTAGGCAGCGCCAGTTGATGACACGGATACAGCCCTCGCCATGACGTGTCGTGTGTAGTATAGCAGTCTGTAAGACAACAGACAGCGCGGTGATTGCATCCTCAATTTGGATTGCGACGAGATCTGCAGATCTAACGGAAAAGTTGCCATGGAACGACGCCATTGGCAAACCTGACATTGACTAGGTTGATATTTTGCCCCGGACCAATAAGAAGACTTCACTATACCGGTGCGGACATGTATGACTGCGACAGCAGAAGTTACGTCGAATTCCGGTAGTCGCTTCAAGCTTGACCGTCATCGCAAGCACTTCACCGAATCCATGCACAAAATCGATGGCATCTTCAGAATGCGACGCATTGACCACAGAATAAAAGAAATTTTGGCCGGAGATATAATGAGGAAGGCATGGTACAGCACGTGTAAGGGTTAGAGAACAGTTTGACTTGGAATGTAAGTTCGCACCGAGACTAGCAACATCTTAATACGCTAAGCTGAAGAGGAACATATCCACGAAAACTTGGGCCCGCGAGTATCCAATAGCAAACGTCTTGTGAAACGGTAATGTTTTTGCTTTTGCCAGGTTGACAAGGCGATCAGTTGACTTAGGCAGGAAGACGCCATCACCGACATCGGAGACGACTAGGTCCAGGCTGCATGGGATGTGAGTAGAACACTGGCAAATAGTAACCGACTAGATCGAACAAAGATTCACATACATCAAGAAGAAATACAGTGACGTAAAACACAATAAAACTCACCTTGGTGTAGTCATTCCTGCATTTGGTATACGATCCAAGCTCTACAGGATGGGACGCGTTACAGTGGCAACCGTACCTGAACATGAAGAACATGAGTCAACGCAAAAATAATTTACGACATGATTCCTACCTGACTAAACAGCTGCGTCACGGTGACCACCAGTGAGGAAAGCATACATCGTTGACTGCGGCGGCTGAACCGTAACAAACTCGATGACAATGTGATTCAACTCCGAGTCATCACGAGACCAACGATCACTGGGCTGGTTCCGAGCCTGATCCCAGTCAAAGAGGTGAGGTACTTTCTTTTTTTTTTTTTTTGGAAATACAGCACTGCCAGCTTGACGAGAACGACGAATTCAATCGAGTCCCAAAAAAAAAAATAGGACTACAGGTAACGCACAGGTTTCCGACATCGATAAACTGAAAATACGGGTTGATGTATGTTCTGCAACGCCTGCATTGCGCGAGCACCGAGTCCGGCGGCACGGGCTGTTCACCTTCTCTCACAGAACGGTAAGGGATGATCACGATCGCAAGGGGTATCTTTGACTTATAGAAGGGACGACGACGACGGGCCGATGTTCGGGGTAAACCACTAGTAGCTGTGCTCCGCATCCGCGTAAGGCAAGGTGGTAATACACGAATTAGGGGGAAGCCGTATTCCCGAATTCCCGGAGGTGGACGATTGAGCTCGCGGGGGTCGGGCAGGGATGTCAAAAGATTTGTCGTGTACAGCTATGGCGGTTTCTGGCTGGTACCCATCTGAGGTCTGAAAAGCTGAGTGTTGGGCGGTGGTTGCTGTTGGACACTGGAAGCACCATGGGCGGATTCGGGGAGGGCATCGCTGGCGCCGTGGTAGACTTGTGTCTGGCCAGCAGCGTACTGGCGACGCTTGGCATGGCCGGGAAGGGGGGAGACAGATGGGCCGTGTGCATCCGTGGGGTAGTTGGGACATGGTATGGATATTCTCATTGCGATCTTCCGGTGGCAGTCTCTGAAAAAAAGATGAGAAATCGGCACAAGGAACAGAGAAAAGAAAACTAACCGATGAAGAGATGGAGTCGCTGGCAAATTGCCTAGATTTGAGTAATTATTATCATGAAAAGAAGAACGGAGAACTTGTGCAATTCTGCAGCCCAACCTGAGTAAAGGAGTTGTTGCACGGGGGAGGGGTCATTGTGATCAGTGGGGAAGTGGCACCGACAGTGGCCAGTGGGGGAAATGGTGATTCGACTCCGAGCATTATGTAATTATCCGAACGGACGGCACATTCATACGTGACTGACTCGCCGAGAGTAGGCCGACATGATCGCCAACTTCGGGAATACTCATGCAATTGCAAGGTAAGCATCGAGGTTGGTTGCAGCGACGGCGTGTTCGACTGCGGTCTCCTGTGTGCCGATGGTTACGTATATGAGGGAACGGGAACGTGGTGGAAAACTGCCAACACACCAGCGGCAGGCGACTCATGCTGTTTGTGTAAAGAGGATGATCGTGATTGGAGGCTCGTGTTTGGAAATGCTATGGGACAAACAACTGCCTGTGATCTCGCTGTCAGCAGCTCTACATTGTGACCGGATACCAGATATGTCTGACTCCGTGTAACTCCTCTGGTATCGTGTTCGCGACGGACGACAGGAACAGAAACACCATCCACGACTTGCCAGTGAGCAGGTCTTGTTGCAGGTTAATTTGCACATATTGGCATCATAGAGGGTTTCTAGCATGAAGACGGGATCAATGCTCGCAGCCGGTGAGAGTTGGCTCGAATAAACTCACAGCGAATTCATGGGTTAGGCAATGTCTCGAGAGTCAAGAGAATCAATCCGTGCCCTAACAATACGGCATGTCTTCTCTTATATCCCTTGCAGGACTACAGATCGAGCTAGATAGCCTGATAGCACCCTCACCAACACCTATCGACTAAAGCCTCGATATACATGGATCCGTGAGGGCCTTACGCCTGGCTCGACGGGGCATTCGCGAAGCTGGAGATGCGGCGGGGCACAAAGCCCCTTCTACCTAGCCTAGATCGTCATACACAGGGGTTGACACCCCAATTGGACGGAAATGGGTCCATATATATATATATCGATCTGCAAACACTGGGGATTGGATATCATTATATCATTCTACAGGATGATGTAGAAAACCCGCCTTTGAGCCAGTCTTTGATTAGCTGGTTTTGTTCAAGATCCTCGGCGACGGCATCCATAACCTCGAGAAGACACCACACCGCATCATGTACGCGACCCGTGGTCATACACGTTTGAGCATGTGCTGGGATGCAGCAAGCCGGGTGTCAAGTCTTTGGACAATTTGCTCGAGACCAGCGGTTTTTTGCACTGTTGGTGTGGAAACGGAAAACGGGTCAAGGAGGCACCTCTTGGGACGATAATAAACAAACCTGGGATCCTGCGTGGATGAGAACCGATGGTCCCGCTCAATTGGTCGACTGCGCATTGGGAAGTAGCAAGTACGTGGTAAAGTTCTTTGGCGGTTTCACAAAGATGGACAGTCTCCAGATCTAATATACGTGACTCTCAACGAGACGGGAGTGGTGGCAGTCAGAACGCACGCGAGCTCACATCCCGAGCACGAAGGGACTTCTTGGTTTCTTCACGAAGGCCATCTTGGTCCTGGTCGAATGTAACGAGCTGGTCGCAGAGTTCTTGAACGGATTTCGACTTTTCATCAAGGAAATGTCAACCAAGCGGAGACATTCGGTGACTCGACACACTTCAACACGCATCCTGCACACGGAGGGACTGGACTGCCTCTTCAAGATCCGCTCTTTCAGCCCTTAGATACTGGATTTTAGGCTCCGGATCATCTGTTGTAGTCGATATAGTGGACTTATCAAAATTTCGTGTATGCGAATGGATTTTAAACTCACGAGATTGCGGGATAATGCAAGAATATCACAAAGGTTTCGAACGGTTATTTTCTCGTCCCCGCCGGTTGCTATGGTCCTATTCGACGAGATGGTCATAGACCAGACAGGACGAGTGCGACGGATAGTAGAACCAAGTTGTTGATGCGTTGTACCGTCCCAGAAGGAAACCGACGAAGCAGTAGAGACCCGAGCTGCGATGAACATATCACTGCATGCAGGTGTGATACAGCAGGGACTATTGTCGCTATGATTGTGCCATTTCGAGAGCGTCGGTCTAGTGAATAAACCAAGGTACCAGATGTTGCTGTCGCGAGACAATTTGGTCCACGCGAGATATTCGTTGTTCTGTGACTCAGAGTTGACTCGGGTTGGAATGTCCACAGTCTGTCGGCGGACTCCTCCGTCATTGTACCCGTGAGGTACTATGCACGCTGCCATGCATCGTTATCGTCACACCGACGCGGCGTGATGCTATCAGCACGCCGCGTCGTCGTGTCGTTGTCGACGTCGCGTCGTGACTCGTCGTTGTCGTTGTCTTCTCCGCCGTCTCGTTCTCGTCCCCCTCCGAGTCGTCCCCCTCCTCCTCGCTGCCGTCGCGTCATCGTCCGCATCAACACTTGTCATCACCTCGTCGTCGTCCGGGTCCGTGTCTCCTCGACACATCGTCGTCGCCGCCGTTCGTCGTCACCATGTCGTCGTGTTTGACGCAGTCCGCTGACGGCGTGGATGAGGCCTGGCGGAGGGTGAGTGAGGGATAGAGTGAGGGACAAACGTACCCACGGCACGTCGCCGTTGTCGTGTCGTCGCATCGTGTTGCGTTCGTTGTCGTCGACAAGGTATGGGGTGGGCGTAGTAGGAGTGAGCGAGGGTGAGGGAGCGGGAGAGGGAGAGGGAGAGGGAGAGGGAGAGGGAGAGGGAGAGGGAGAGGGAGAGGGAGAGGGAGAGGTGAGTACGCACGTTCGTTGTCGTTGTCGTTATCGTTGAGTCCGATTGTGAGTCTATGTCGCCGTGTCGTTGCTGTTGTCCTGGGGTAGGGCCTATGTCGCATCATCGTTCACGTTGGTCCGACACCGCTTGGCGCAGCACGGCCACATATTCAAATGTTGGTGTTAACGTTCAAAGCTAAGGCGCGACGCCACTCAAACATGTTAAACTCCGCTTAAACGGTTCTCCGTCGCGTGTCGCCATATATAGTAGATCCGAAGAAACTGGCAAGTTCAATCATAGTGACCGGCAAAGTCCATTACGGTTTCGATGTATTCACAGCAGAAACGATCCAAGGGGCCCATCACACTAGCCGACATGCGACGACGCATGCGTGGCAGTCTCTGCCAACTCATCGGTTTCATTTTGGGATACTACAACACATCAACAATTCGGACCTGTCACTGGCTACCCCCATGTCATCTGGTCCATGGCCATCTCGGAAAAATACGATGCGGTCACTTCGGGTGACGAGATAATCACGCTCCGCAATCTGTATGTTGTCCTACCACCATCATACCTCAAGGATGTGAGTATATGCATTTTTTTTTCATCCGACACCACCGTCCTGGCGTCCAACGTACACTAGAACGAACATGTTGGATTGAATCCATTCAAGTCGAACGGCAAAAACGGAGATAGTGACGTTGACGCTGGAGAAGGCTCCCTCGCTGTTCTTCAGGTGCCACCGCCTGTCTCGCCCTGTCTTCACCCCACCTCATAACTTCGGCCCCAGAGATTCGTTCGGAAATCCCAGAGATACAGTGCGAACCTGCAGTACCTGAGTCTCATCTCCTTACCAGCATTTAATCTAGGTCAGTAAATAATGTGAATGCCTCGAATAGAGCATTCTCAACAATGGCCGAAGGTCGCAGTATATTAGTGAGTGTTCCTCGAAAGCCTAACGGACGTGCTTCGACTAGACTATCATCTTAGCGAACGGTCAGAAGGGTTGTGGAATGGGTAGGTGTTCAAAGTTGACCATCGGGCCTGCACGCTTATCTTTCCTTGCACAAGCGACGTAGCGCTTGCGTCAGATGTACGCGGAGACTACACCAACGCTGGACGTCCTCCGGATCCGAAACGTCGAGCGAGGCAAGTCGTCTGTCGGTGTCGATCACATCGCAAGAACTCGTGTCGCGCCAGGCACAAGAGGGAAAAGATATGGTTCAACCCTCGACTGGGGGGGTTCGTTTGAGCGTGCGTGTGCTTTCTTCGAGCATACATTGCGAGAATCTGGGTATGCTAACCTTGCTATCAGGCTTCCCACCTGGTTGTGTTGCTGCTCGACAGGGACGAAAGAGGGATGATACTTGGCCATGTATGCTATGCGCTGACTTTATTTACTACGCAAGATTACTGTGTGTGGTCAATAATAATGTGCTTGAGCTTATTGCGTTCCTTGCGGCGTTAACTTGGGCACTGCAGCCCCCGTCCACCGTTATCGAGCGGATGCTCACTCACTTCGCTGCAGGTGCACCTTTGCAAAGGGGAACAATGAGAAAGTCGGGTCCGAGTTACTGGCTGTTCACGCCATATATTTATACTCATGCACGTCCTATAAAGTATTATCAGTCTCAGTGAACGATATTGCCGCCCAATCCAGACGAGGCCAAAAGCACTAACAACCGCGACTGTAATGATTCACGGAGTCGCTGGACGACTACGTCGACGATGGGGAAGAGTTAGCTATACCGGAGGATAGGGACGGGCGCTGGAGGCAAACGTGTCGGTGGATTACACGGATAAATAAACCGGGCAACAGAATGCTCACTGGCAGTAGTAGACCGACGACCCCGGGGTCATCTGAATGGGATCGGTCGTCTACAGAGTCGATAGCTCGCCTACTGGCGCACGTTCCTGGCAAGTCCCCGAATATACAGAAAAAGTTAAAATATGGCAAGGTCCAAAATACCGTATTAGCCTATCGGCTACACGACGACCACTGGTCCCCGTAATCCGAAATGACGATCGCATCTAGCGCGTTCACGTCCCTCACTGCCATGATATTCTACAGTCAGATTGACGAAAACCAAAGCCAAGTCAACCAAACCAAAACAAGGAGGAAAAAACTGAAACTGACTCACGTCTTCGGCATCGCGTTGAGCGCCAGCTGACGACACCTCGCGAGATTAGGGAGTAACCTAGCCAGTCGAACCTTCACATCTTAGCTCCCGTCAGTCTCGTCAGTTTCTCCTGGCTCCGATAGCACTTGCGCCTCACCTCACATCTATTGCGCATTGTTTGACACGTTCTCAGAGGCGGCAGGGTCAACAAAGACACGCGTACGAAGTCCATCTATCAACACCTCGGTCGCGTGATCGAGCGCACGCACGCACGAGCACGTGCGCGAAATCTGACCCAGACAAACATCGGCGAGTCTGCAGAACGTTGAACTCTGGATCGAGATTCGACGCTCAGCATACCGCGCGACGCCGCCAGCGAGTCTGATGTCCTCAGTGACCAGGCAGGCTGGAGACGGGGTACGGGATAGTAGACGCGGGATCTGAGGTCAAATTCATGGGCGTGACAGGACGCCGCCGTTGGGAAGGTGGAATGCCGAAGCACTGGGCTCTCGACTGGGATTGTGGTCGCGTGACTGCGCTCGTGGTAGGATGTAGTTGGAGGTGGTGGTACGGATGGCACAATATCATCGTGTATCCTTGGAGAACGAGTGGTATAATGTATTATGGGAGGAGCACACTCTCGCAGCCACATCCTTCCAGCTCACATGCAAGATCCACCAGGAAAGCGTGACGAAGGGCAGCTCCGTTATTTCAGGGATCGTATCGATTGTTTCGTTGTCTTCGTCGCCATCATTTCTTTCACCGAGAAGGCAGGAAGGCCAGATTGCCTCCAAATCCGCGAATTCATCCACCATTTCCCTTCGCGAGGACCTTGGTTAATAGAGAGATGCGGTACTTCGTCACGCGCACGATCACTACGGTCGGAATCGATGTGGCCGAGGAGCTTGACTTGGACCGCTGTGAAGAGGGAAAGTAGCGTGAGCGCTTGAGAAAGTAAGTTAAGCACATGTAACCAGAAAACGAATGACCTCACAAAGAATAAATATTTCAACTTCATTCCACAGCTGACCCTTTGACGTCATCTTCCACCCGCGTCGCGAACCCGATCCGCGAACGCCCAAAGCCTGTATGGAGTGGGCCTGAAGGTAGCCTTGAACGAGCATGCCATCGAGAAAGCATTTGGCGGGAATGGTTCTTCTGCTAAAGAAGAACACAAAGAGTGTTGGGGTACTCTTAGTGGATGATGGCAGCCTGTGTCTTGCGGAAGGCATGGAGCAGGATTCGCCAGAGAAGCGTGACCGCTAGTAAAGAAATTTAAGTTGTTCAGAAATCAGAGACGCGCGGGGACACAATTGTAAATGAACTCGGGAAGTGCCGATTGCTTGGCTCTGTGCAAGGCCAAAGTTTTTTGGCGACCGAAGATTATTCTGAAGGAAAACTCGTGGTCCATCTGGTCCTTTTATAATTTTAGATCTGTCAGACAGTTAACGTATCGTGTACGGTTTGACAGAAGCAAGATTAAGGAATGTATAATGTGGAGAAAAAAAAAAGGCAGTTTGTGTGGACACCGAGGAGACAGCAGCCTGTGGCTCGGCTCGATGGCAACGGAAGGGGCGAAACCAGGGCAATGGCACTGGCAAAGAGGGCAGCATACAGGAGCAACTGCACAACGTGCACGATTGTGCACACTGTGTTGTCGCTTCTGCACGCTGGGGCGAGAGAACGCGGAGCAGAACGCGGACGGGGATGGGAACGAAGATGATGGCGGGGGTGAGACAGGGCGAGGGCGAGGGCGAGGGCGAGGGCAACGCGAGGGAGATCGTGGTGAGCACGCTGGCGTGCCGTTGGGTCGTCGTCGCGTCCATCGTCCTGATACCCTGGGGGCGTACCATTGGCCCTTCTGGAACCAGGAGCAGGCCGACGAAATGTTTTGGAGTTCGACTCAAAGTCTAACGTTCATTGTATGTAGCGCAGTGAAGCGTGAGTCAGCGTGACCCTTCCCGATGGAACAAGAGGTTGGAATGAAACATGTACGTGCCTGGTCCACGCGCCATCTCTCACGAGTGCCATCTCGTTGACATCGTCGTCCGGCGCCATTGTGCCATCTTGTCCTCGTTCGTTGGCGGTGGCGGAGGCGTCTTGTTGTCTTGTCGTCGTCGTTGCTGCCTCGTCATTGTCGTCCTAGGTATGTTGATGTTGCTGTTGACGTCTCGTTTTTGTTATTGACGTCATCGTTGTCGTGGTGGTGGACATACCATTATGCCGTCATAGCTTCCATGTGGGCAAGGGAGAGGGAGGGAGGAGGGAGTCGACGAGAAGAGAGGTGAGAGAACGAGGGCGACGTGTGGTGACCTTCGTGCGCTTTCGACAGAACGAGAGCGCGTGGGAGTCACCACACGCTGTCCTCGATGTAGCAAGGACGTCGTGGTGCTGGTAAGTGTCACGTCGTAGCTCGTGTCAGCGCGTCGTCGTCGTCGTCGTCGTGTCGTGTTGCAATGCATCTTCACGATACCTCGTCAATAACGAAGTAATTGTGTTACCGCAAACACCGGGTTCGAGTTTGGTCCAAGAGGGAGTCACGGCAACAAGACTTCGTTGGGTCAGCGGGATGGGATGGTACTTCGGAGCTACTCATGCTGTGCGTTTCCACCCACGTGCTTTTCGTTCCGATCCCAACACGATCCCGTTACCATACCAGGGCAGCGGACAACTCCGAACGGATAGAACCGAGATCAAACATTGAAGATAACTTTGTTGGCTGGGCACTTTGGTTTCCAGTTGATCGATCCTACATAGATCCTCCCAACATGGCAGACATGACACTCGCTCCACAGTATACAGTCTTCGTCACGTCATCTGTTGAACAATGGTAACTCCAACCAATTACTCGTAGAATATAATAGTGAGTCTGTATGCATAGATACGATGGTCTTCCCAGTACTAATCTACATGCCTCTGTGACTCTGTCGTGGCACTAAAGAAACACGACGGAGACGATCTGATTAGATTCTTATGTGTGCATGTCACTCAGAGCATGATTTTATCACCTCGATAATGAAACCCCCAAGCCCAAGCATCCATGCCCTTGGATCGAGACTCATCAAGGTAAACCCTCTTCTCTGACCTCTTTCTCCATCATCTCCGAGTTCACGTTAAATGCTGGTCCCTGGAAATGCACAGCTCTGTATACAGGCATGTAATACCACCCCACTGCCAGCAACAACACCCCACCCAAGACTAACGACGAGTAGTTCATCGACGCCGCGTCCGGGCCAGGTTTGCTCGGGAAACAAAGTATGACGAGCATAAAGGACATGAAAATGACCGTGATGGCGGAGACCGGGCCACTCTGCGGGGAATCCAATTAGCATCTTTGTATCGAACACACGGACTCACAAGTAGAGCTCACCAAAACTCCAATCGAGAACGGACCGGGCTGGTAGTCATTCTCACACACGAACCTCGATACGATCGGCACGATGTACGCCACGTACAATGACGTCACCGAAATGGTAAACACGGCATCGCTGCCAAACCCGCCAAACCCGACAGTCCAATGAGGACCGCGAGCAAGCAATCGAACGAGACCACGTTGACGGGGGTGCCCGTGTACGCGTTTATCCGATACAGCAGCTTCGACAGGGGGAGTGCACCATCGCTGGCCAACGCAAATGACTGCCAAGATGCAGCAAGGACAAGGGAAGAGCCCGTCATATACCTGAAAGGGAGATGAGGAAGGTCAGATAAGGAGGGATAGGTGACTTACTGGATGATGATGACAAATGACGATACGACGAGTGTCCACGACGAGCCGAATGAATTCAAAAATATCTGAGCCATTGGCTGGCCGAGGTGTTTAACACGCTGAGAACGGCTGGTCCCATGCAGAATGCTAAGATCACATTGATGACTGATATACGCATGTTATATCCCGTGTTATGCACCGTCAGTCGTGGACTCACCCCATCCTAGTATGCCTGACACCACAGTGGCACTGATCTTTCAAACGTCAATATTTCTTCCAGATATGGGAGTAAAGGCTAACACTCACTATGCCCCAAGGAGCAGATATCGCAGCGTTGTGCGACTCCTTGCTGATGTGTATCACACAGTCATAACCAGCTTTTAGGCGATGATGATAAGAACAGAGTAAATCAATCAAGCTTTAAATCAGACTTACAAATTGTCCATAGAGGGCACAGTAAGCCAAGGAGGAAAGAAAGTCCATTCCGAGTCGGCCACCCAGAAACTACTGAGGTGAGTATAACGACCTCAGAATGTCGTATCAAGCGCTTACGATTCGTGAATTTTCCGAAAACATATGATGCGGGATTCTTCAACTCTTTGGGGGTCACGATGGGCAGGGCAATGATGACTGCTAGACATAGCCTGCCCGAGTTTTTCAGACCACCGCTACGCAGGAGTGAAACCCGAACTCACAGTATGTTGCAAACTACGTATACTGTTTGAAGCCTCGCAAGCACCTTGGTCCCTAAACTACAGATAACGGCCTGGCTGACAATGATTGCGACGTAGATCCCACTGAAATACGTTCGGTCACACCAAATATCAAGTGATACTGGTAAAGAGACACTCACTAGGACTGACCATTTGTAATGACCAGCTACCCGTTAGTGCCTATAGTCGTTGCAGCACATGCCCAGTCGATCGAAGCTGGATAGATCATTATCCATTAAACAAATCATCCCTGCTTCAATCAAAAAGCAAAAGGTCTTCCATACCTATCCCAGTGACCATACCGATTGTATTCGCATCTGGAGCCAATTGTTCGACCGCGAATATCAAGGAAAAACTCATACACAAACTTACATCCAACGATCCAACACAAGATACTGCGCGACTTTGGAGACGATAGAGTGTACGTCAGGTAGTACAGCTACGGAAAATGACGATCACAGCTATTTCAATCGAGATAGAGGCAGGACACGCACCCCTCCTGATGTGGGAGCCGACGACGCCAGTTCGGCCAGCGCTATCCCAATGCACCGAATGAAACACGTCCCCGCAGCTCACTAGAGAGCGTCTTGGAACGAGAGTACGGAATAAAAATACGCCCCGCACCATCGAAACAGGCCCACCATTGGATATCCCAGTTGAAAGGACGGAACTGCAAGTTGGCACCAAAGATGAGGATTGACAGATGTCGAGGCGAGAATATTGGGACGCACGCTATCGATGGCACCAACCCGATGATGCTGAACGAGACTCCAAACACCTAGTACTAAAGATCCCCTCTGTTGGCGCGCGGCTGTCTATATCAATATCTTACTCGCCTCGAAGGGATTAAAGGCTCTCTTAAATTCTTGTTTATATCCCAGCCTGGCAAGCACCGCTTCGTCCGAATCGTCTGTTGTACGACGGAGAACCATGGCAAGTGGGAAGAGACCCATGAAGCGGCGTTAGGATGCAAACGCTTTTCCTAATACTATCCCGTAGTACCAGTGTACGGGATAGTAAGTACATGCATATAAGCAGAGAATTGAGAGTCGACCCACCCAAAAAGGCATAGAGTTGCGGACTGCCGGCAGCATTGATTTATGAAGCGAATTGCCGCAATGCTGGCAGCCAGCTTGCAGCACATACTAACGGTCATGTTTGGGTTAGCGGGATCAAAGCAAGATTCCGAGTCGAAAGCAGTACTAGTGTCATACTTACCGCCGAAACTTTCAAACCGTCATTCCAACAATTTCGTAATTCCGAAGGTATTTCGGAAGGCGAAGTGGGCGAAATCAAACTTGAAAAACTCCTTGGCAAGATTGCGTCGCCACGGAAACTGATAACCCTCACTTCGAGGAGAATTGTATGAGAGTACTACAAGGTTCAATTGCGGACGATCCTGGGTTGTCTAATTTTGTGCCATAACTACTCATGAATCTTAGTCTCTTACCAGACATTCCTCTTCATATGGATGGACGGACGGATATACCTGTAGCCTGTAGGTCAGAGTTTAGCAGAAACGGAACATGTTTTCACGCATCAATGACTGTGTACAGTTGATTGGAATGACCAACAAGTATTGCCCAGCAACTGCCAGAAACAGGTATCTCCATGTACTCAGACTCATCTATACGCCTACCTCGTCAAGGCACGCCATCTTCAGTGATAATGCTCTCCCGCTCCCATGCCGTCTCCTCTTGGATCGACCCCACCAACACCGCAGTCGATGTAGTCTTCTGAACGTTAGATGATGGCCCCTTGAACCAGCGAACGCCACCATACACGGGGAAGTGGTACCATGCCACCGCAAACAACATCCACACACCCAGGACGACCGACGTATAGTTCGTCGTCGCCGCCTCCGGGTCAGGACTGTTCGGGAAACACAGAACGACGAGCATAGTGGACATAAACGTGACCGCAATGACCGCGATCGAAGCGCCCTGACTCGCCACATCAGCGTCTCCGACGTCCATAACGCAAGCAGAAAGCTCACCAGTGGGTCGAGAGAGAACGGGCCTGACTTGAAATCGTTCTCGAATACGAACCTCGATATATTCGGCACCATGTACATGTACGCCACGTACGGCGCCATCACTGAGATCGTGAACGCAGCGTCAATCGCGGTCGAGCTCAACAACGCTAATAATCCGACGAGTGCGAATAGGCAAGCGAATAAGACCGCGTGCCGGTGTAAGCGTTCATTCGGTAAAGCGACCTCGACATGGGGAGGACGCCGTCTCTCGAGAATGCAAAGATCTGGCGGGAGGCCCCAAGGAGATGCAAGGAGCCCATCATGTACCTGAGAGCGGTGTGGGAACTGAGATGAGAAAGGGCGGGGGACATACTGTGCAATGATAATGAAAGACAACAGGACAAGTGACCATGACTCGGACTGTCCAAAGGAATTTAGAAATATCTGAGCCATTGGCTGGTCGACAGGGCTATCAATCAATTTGGAGAGGTCCGGTCCAGGGTCACGTTGATGACTGTACATCTTAGATGTGCCGTGTATGCGTAGACAGTCATGGATTCACCCCATCCCAGTGTCCTGCAATCGCAATGGCACTGACCATTACGATATTGACATTGGTTCGAGCACGAAATCAAGGGGAAGACTTACAATTCCCCAAGAGGGCAGCGGTGGCAGCGTTGGATGACTCTTCACTGATGTGTATCACCGCTCCATAACCAGCCGTAAATGAATGATAATAAGAATTTAGTCAAGCACGGGAAAAGAAACTCACAAATCGTCCACAACGGAGCCAGCAAACCCAGAAAAAATGAAAATCCGTCCGGCCATCCAGAAACTGAAACTACAACGTTCAGTACAGATCCAGATGTCAATCCTGGCGCTCACGATTCGTGAAATTCCCAAACACATAGGAGGCCGAATTGAATTCTTCAACTCTTTGGGAGTCGTGATTGGTAGAGCGATGATGACCACTAGGCACAGTCTGTTGAGGTTTCAGTTTCAGGTCACCCCCACCATCCACGTAGGAATAAAACTCGGAATTGCAGGATGTTAGCGATCACGTAAACTGTCTGCAGCCTCGCAAGCACCCTGGTACCCAGACTACAAATAACTGCTTGACTGAGAATGACTACGGCGTAGATCCCACTGTCGTGCAGCGGTTTACGACGAGTTTCGAGTGTAACTGATAATGAGACTCACTAGGCTTGGTTGTTTGTAATATTGAATTGCCCGTTGGAACCCATATTCACTGCGGCGACGATCTGAGCAGTGCATCCCCAGTTGATCGAAGCTGCATACATTTTTATTAGAGAAATCTTTCACAGGAGGCAATGTTAAAACGGTTTCGATCCATACCTATTCCACTGACTGTGCCAATCGTATTCGCGTCTAAATCGAGTTGTCTGACCAATAGCCAAAGACGAATATTACGTGTCTCGACTTACACCCGACGAGCCAACACAAGATGTTGCGATACCGTGGAGAGGATAGGATGTACGCCAGATAGTACAACTGTGGGACGCAGTATTTATACCTGTTCCTGTCAATGTAGAAGCAAGGCACGCACCCCTCCTGACGTCGGGGCTGACGACGCCAGTTCGCCCAAGGCCATCCCAATGCAGAGAATTAAACACGACCCTGAAGTCACAGTAGAGGATGTCAGAAACACGCATACATGGAACAAAAAAGTACGCAACATACGCCCCACACCATTGATACAGAACCTATGTACTTTTTTGCGTGTAAATCACCCGGATTTCCCTAGTAGGTTTTCGGACTCGCGTTTAGTATCATGGGGCTTTTACCATCCATAGCGTGATGCTACACATTTCCTGTATTCAACCTTTGTGCGCAGATCCGTACTTTCCAGTTCGGTCTCTAATGGAGGGCCTATCACTCACCTCGAGGGAATTGAAGGCCCCACGGCAACAAGACTTCGTTGGATCAGCGGGATGGGAAGGTACTTAGCACTCATGCTGTGCTGTTATGATATATTTTACACAGAAGCGGCTATTGCCGGTCAGTTGGGTGATGCACTTTCCCGCGGGATTTTAGGTGCGGAGAAACCGCCGTGACCTTGTCAAGCAAGGTAATCAGCGTGCAAGATCGCTCCTTCCGCAGTACACATCAGTGAGTCGATCATTTAGCAATGCATCTACTCCTATTCATCCTTCCTTAGATACGTTCTACCCCCCACAGCGTACTTGTTCAACTGTCAACGCACCTTGAGACACCTTCGTATGGTGCACGCAGAGCAGCGTAAGTGTGTCCTTGGCGCTGTGCTGTGTGTACTCTGTTGGCCTTAGGGATAGTACAAGTCGTACGACTCATCACATTGTCAAATGGTGCAGATGAACTAACGAATTCTGCTAAGGTATGTACTAACCCGCGCGATGTGCCAAGTTAATATCGGTGACGGTAATATCAAGAAGTCCAGCTCGATACATCCTCGTGTAGGGGTACAAGAAGACTACACATCGCCGTATTATATGGTTTGGGACCTCACGGAGAAGCATCCAGCGCGTTAGAAAAGGTGTTTCGATTCTCGCAAGATCGCGAGATCCGCAATTCCTGAGTAAGTCGATTTAATGCGCCGGCTGCGTGTGTTAGTAAGCGATTCTGTCTAGAGCTTCGGGATCGATATTCGGACACGACCTGGGCCAGTGATTGATTCAAGAGGCAGTCGAGCGACCATCCGCGACATGCCTCGCGAATTCATCAATATCGCCATCGGCGATCAAAAACTGTAAGCAGAAGCTTTCCAGTATACGACGAGCTGCGGTCTGCTACTACTACTCTAGGTGTCTTGTGTGTGAAAAGAATACGATGATCGGGAGATATACTTACTGCAAAGAAGTCCGAAAAATAACCATGAGATAAACACGAATGCATGCTATTTAACGATAGGCTCAAAATCGATGAGACTGCATCGCATTCAACGATAATCCGGGGACTTCACGCTCTAGCTTAAATCCTAGCCACTATCGGGAAAGAATCAATGATATAGCCTTCACCCCGCTTATCCACGTTCTGCTTAGGTTTAGAAAGAACAATGTATAATGGTAAAACCAGCCCTAGTTTAAAATTGCGGGTCTCATACATTCTCGTGTTACAAAAAAATAAAGCATACGTAGTACAAACATGTTGCGACATTCAATAAGTAGAGTCCGTGACCACGTAATACAACAAGGATTTCAAGCGCAATACACCTGTATGTTTCTTGAAGATTAGATCATCATCAAAATACTTGTTCAGGGCTTCTACCTCCCGACGAAGTGGACCCTGGGGAACTGGACACCGGGGAACCGGATATACATGAAAGGGGGGATGAAGCGAGACAGCTAACCTCGAGCTCTTTGACTGGGCTCTTTGGTTGCTTTGTGATGGCAGAGGCAGAAGACAGGCCCCCCAACCATCCACACACATTATCGTCAAACCGATTGATCGAGCAATCAAGCAAAAAAGGATATTCTGGTGAGACTCGGCAGTAGTCCAACACGGTATATAATGCGTTGTAATACAGACCACAGCAGTCTGCGCGACCTTCTGACGCGCAGAGTATGCGTACAAATAGATGTAAACGAGAGCGAGGAGGAAGTGGAGAAAATATAAGTAATAAACGAGTGATCACGAGCCTCTCATGCCGCGAGAAACAAAACATAGATGTTACAGACATCTTGCGCGAATAATAAGTTAGTCCGTTGTTAAGTGATACAAACGAACTTTCGAAATGTGCGGTACACCAATGTACGAATGTTCCCTATAAAATAAATCATGTCACCAAACGATGAAAAATCATGTCGGAACTCACTGCAAACCTCAACTCATTAATGTTGGAGTCGAAATCACAGTCATAAAACGAGGCCACCATCAAGATTGTAGTATTCCTGATGGAAGCGAGCGATTGTTTCCCTCGTCAAGTACTGAGCGGCCTCGTCCTCCACTTCATCGATGACTTTCTGCAACTCAAGAACTTGAAGGACAAGTTCGCGCTTTCTCAGGATGGCGTGATACCATGTCCTGACTTTCTGCCGTCGAGAGACAGGTTCACTTGGTGAAGTGAACTACCAACATATGTTAGCGATGTGGAAGTAACAAACAAAGAGTCAGACCTTTATTTGGTGTGCCCGTTCGATGTTGGCACAAAAATCCTCCCGCTGGGCACATCCAGGGCTTCCACTTCCTGAGGAACTGGACGCTGAGGAACTGGATATGCTTGAAAGGGGGGGTGGGCTGCCAGCCTCATGTAAGCTCTGCAGTTGCTTGGTGGCAAGCATAGGTAGACGAGGGGGGTATGCGGGGACCCCATCTTCTGGAAGCATGATGAATACACCACGCTCAGATTGGCAGTGGAATTCTGCCATGACCGTTCTCTTTAGCGAGGCGTTGAGTCTGTCACAGTGCTTATATTACAAAATGCGGAGTTTGCTGAGCCTGCGGAGTACCCAGAGGACCTCGGTCACCGTTGATCCTTGTGGCATTTTCGTCCTCAAAGGACCAAGATATTGGAGACTAACTTATCTTTGAATGGTCATCGGAATCAATTCGGACATATGAATTGCGTAGCTTATCTGGGTAGAAGCTTGCTGGTCGACACAACTCCCTGATTAGTGGCACGGGTCCCTGCATACGTTTGTGACACCAGAACATCGACCAAGTAGCCTGCTTGGCAGGGGACCGGCCATACATTGTATTCAGAAAGTATATCACTATTGACATTACTGACGTAAATGACGTCGACCATACTCAGCAACGCTATCCTTGTAAGGGAGATGAGCGGGGCGCGAGGAGAAATCCTCGTACCCATGCAAGCAAGCCTGCAGTTGCTCTCCACTTCCCTGGACAATCCGAACACACGGATCATCCTGCTTAACATCCCCTACGACGCCAGATAGATAAGAAAGAAAGTCGACGTGACGATTGACCTTTTTGATAACGGAGTCGTGCGCAGTGAAATGGTCGGGCGGTTTCGCGTATTGAATGAAGGGTACACGGGTCTTGTTCGCTTGCGCAACGTGGAAAGTGAGAAGTTCTTCGATCTACTTCAGTGGTAAGTAAAAAAAATCAAACGCAGTTAGAGTCACTCACCCAACCAAGGACTTGACCGACTTGACGAGGCGACGCAGTGTGCACGGGGGCCCAGCTGCGATGGCCATCGCTACTCCTTACATCCTCTATAAAGCCGAACCAGCCCTGGTACGCAGGGTCGTACAAGGCCCGTTGCACACAGTCTCTAAGGGTAGAGTTTCCGAACCATCCGAGCCCTGATAACTGGGTTGACGACTCGGAGTTCGGCAAACTTGAAGTCGAGATAGACGGATGTTCATGAAGAAGACCCCATCCGTTCGAGTGGTCTTCGAGGAGATTTGATAGCTTCAAACGGAAGTCTGTCGTGAATTCTTCAAACGGTGGAAGAAGACCGGGAACTTGTGAGTCGTGATCAGTAGAAGGGAGGACAATGAAGGCTGCTCTTTGGTAGCAGCGGGAACGATAACGGATCCATGTGGCCGTGAACTAGACAGAAGGTCGAACGTTGTGATGAGTGTCATTTTTGTAAAAGAATATACAAACCGAAACGATCAAGGCCAACGAGAATTTGTCGTCTCCCGGCGTCGTGGTCATCTCCACTGCGATAACGTGCAAGAGCTCCTTGATCTGGAGTGCGTTGTGGATCATTGTTTCTCGTGTCGCATTGAGATTCGCGATCCTCGGCACATCGAGGGTAACTGAGACTAGAAAAAGATCAATGTCAAAGCCTTTTATAAACGTTGTCCAAAAGAATTCTACTTACCTCGCTGCCAAACCGCAGTGAAATACCGTTGCCTTTGAATGGCCTCGCCGACGATTTCCATAAAAAGAGTCTTTGTCGGCTCGCGTCCGTGGAACCACTGGGACATTTTGGCCCAAAGGAAGTTTTGAATATCCAAGGTAACCGATGCCCAGAACGGGGCACCGGCATTCTGGAGTTTGTGGTAGATGGCTGGAAAGCCGAGGAAAGAAGCGGAAGGGTCGGGGCGGGCCTGGGAAGAACAGGAAACGACGCTTGCAGAAGGGGAAACTATGGTTCCAGAAGTAGCCTGAGGGAAGACGTTTGCAGAAGCAGGGAAGACGTTGGGATGGAAGAGAGAGATACCAGATGACGCGGGCGATTCGTATTGAATGCCGGCGATTTCATCGAACCAAGACGCGCCCTCAGTGTTTATGAGCTCGGAAAGCTCCATCGAGCCGGATAAGGGGGACGGCAATGTCATGTTCACGTCGGGGTCAGCAGATTGGTCTTGACCACCACCGCTAACAAGGGCAGATGAAGTAGGCCTGACCTCATTCTGCGTCATCAGGGGAGATGATCTGCTAATACGGTAGATGTCTTCCAGAGTCGTGTTAAAGTTCGGTGAATCAGTCAGGATTGTTTGAGGAGTTGACAACATGAGTACAGTATAGTAAGTATGCCAGTGAGGACTCAAGTTGTGAATGTGGCGTGAATCATTGCCCGATATACATCGCGGAGATCCAATTTCCCCTCACCCGCTCGGGAGCCCTGTGGTATTCGGGGTCCTTGGCTTGCCGGGGCCAAAAAAGGAAGGCCCAGGTGACTCTGTTTATGATTCTTAAACAAACTCGGCCCGCTGGAAGTCAATCGAAAGTTGACGGGGGACAAAATTCTCTCAGCCAACGTGAACTACTATGCCTGAGGTACGGAGGTCTGTTTGTTCCTTCTTTCGATTGCCCGGTGGCGACAGGTTCTATGATGTCGCAAAGACGTTCGTACAGCAGCAGCAGGTAAACCAAAACCTTTTCGCGACCGCTCTCATTCACGTTCGGGATCCAAAATTTACCCTCGGAAGGACTCGTCCTCGTCCTGGCCAAAGACTTCACTCTTCAAGACGCGATGGCCGCCTTCGAAGTAGGTAATAGTATACTCGCTAGCCGCGCACGTTGACTCAGCAGCACCACTGAACACCAAAGATCGGAGAGCCTCGGTTTGACATCGGCCTCGCACTCATGGACCAAACCCGATCGGGTTTTGATCCCCTGGAGGCCTTGCCAGTGCTCCCGTAGGAAGTCTGCTGGATCATATATCGCCCTTGTGCCTGTGGAGGTGAGTGATCCTGATACACGCCGCCGTCGTTTCCTGTCGTCTGGTTTTATTCACGTGCTTTCCCAGGTGGAATGGCATACTGGTTACATCATTTGACTGGCAGAGCGAAAGGCAACGATAATCCCTTCTTCAACACGTTCCACGGACATGTTAACTCGTGGATTAAGTCCATACAAGCAGTCACAAAGCTCACCCGAGACGTGTCTTCTGTCACTGCGTCCCAGGAAATCAATTTCTGGGCGAGCTGGGAAAGAGCCTTGGAGGGCAGCGAGGCTCAATGGTGCTCGTGAGTACGATCGAGTTCTACGCCCACATGTTTTCGCTGACGTGTAGAAATGTGACAACTAACTTGCTTCCTCATGAAGTGCTAACGTAACGAAAATTTTACATGATCGAAAGCAAGGTGTAGATGGCACCACCGACTCACCGCCCTTCTACCATCGCCCGCTAGGTCTGACTTTCAGGTGCCGCATATGATCGCGAACATGGGCAAGGACGTCAAGCAGGTATATCCGTACATCATATTGTTGATGGAGATGATGCGGAGGTATGGGCAGACGTTGGATCTGGTAGAGCATAATCAGGGGAGTGGCTCGTCACTGAGTATCGGAACGAGGCGCAGAGGATGGTGGCCAAAGGTTTGGTTTGGTTTTCTGCTTGCCTCCGTTCCGCTCCTGACCCCACTGGCATAATTGGTATTTTTTCTAGGTATGAGCATCCGCTTGGAATCGTGAACCAATACACAGCACGATTCGTTTCGGGTACGTACGCGCGGGACAACCAACACGTGCAGTTCGTGCGCGAGTTTGCGAGCGTGATGATCAATCTGTCCATGGACAATCTCCGGGCGGCGGAAAACTCGTCGACATGTGTGTACACGCACGAGGCGTTTTCGGAGCTGTAACGGCTGCGGAATAGCCTGGGGCCTGTTGAGTATGCTGACTCGAAGGACATGTACATCATATATATTTTCATCACCGTGGCAGTAACGTTTCAACGACGTTAACATCGTATCTATGGTAGTCACAGTGTCTCGACTACGGTGTTTTTAGCCATGATCGTGCCAATTAAAACTGTTAAACCCGTTCATTTATTGAAGTTTGAGCGTTGAAACGTTGACCGGTGGGATCTCCACGGTGTCGCGGCGTCGAAATTTGGAGTACATGCAGGGACAGAGTACCTTGGACTTCCTCTCGATGACATGAATACATACGTAGCTGTGGGTAGTTTAGTGAACGATGACGCTGAGATAGAGTACTTACCCACAGACATTCTTCGGAAGAAGAATTGGGTTGATCCGCTATCGTAGTGGCGTGGGAAAAAGAAAGTAAGAGACAAGAACTCACCGGCAGCAAGACCCTGGTCCACCCTGGTGTCGGAGAAGTCCTGATATTCGTCAACCTTGCCAAGTACAAGCGTCCCTTCTACGCATTCCGCGCCCGCGGCTTCGAACCCGGGCACCCATTCTTCGTCAACAACATGCGTTTGTGACCGTCGTGACAAGGAGGACACAACCCCACGGTCCCGGTTACGCTATCGCTGGTTACTCTTACGGTGGTTGTTGTCGCATTCGAGGTGGCCAACTTGAAGCACCTCACACGAGATCAACTGGACGGGCGGTATACTCAACCTCGCCTACTTCCTCAGTCTCATGACCAAGGAACACTCGGACCTCGAACTCGCGTCGTTGCCTCTTACACGCAAGGAGCAGCTGGATACTGTCTGGAAGCTCAGTCGACATACCGGCTCGCTGATCCAGTGTGGCAAGACGTACGAGCCCGCTGAGAAGTTCAGTCGGTGAGGTCCTCTCTTCGACCATTCTCCGGATGGTGTTTTCTGACACTCGACGTATTCTTCCGCGGTAGCAAGCTGCAAGGATGGCTGGTTGAACAAACAAGCAGCTCAGGCCTTGGGCAGGGTTCAGCCGCAACGAACCCCTCTATACGGACGTCCCTGGCTTCCAAAAGATTTTCCGCAGCCAGTTCCAGGGGCGCAGTCTCTAAAGAAGTTCCGGTCGCTGCTCATCTCGCTCACGAAGAAGGCTCAGGGATAGTCTGCGCTGCCGGTGCTGCCGGTTTGCCTTCGTCCATCAGGCTATTAAAACAAAACACGAGTTATTCTGATCAGTACGGACCCCATCAAATTCGCTTGAGAGAGACTCACG
>JBBPNF010000033.1:0-33808 GCA_038090755.1 Leccinum truebloodii | reverse complement strand
TTCAGGATTACTTAGATTACTTAGATTATACAGACATGCTGAATGCATTAATGTTTTCCAAAAAGGCTGAATGATCTATAGGACTGCTTCAATGGTAACCTGCAAGCCTTCTAGACTTACAAACTAACTGTATCTCTAATCTCACTGGCGGACTAATCAATTTGTATGACTAAAGCAACTTACTTCTGACAGACAATGCTTCTTAGCTATCTAAACTTCAGAGTGAATTATTTTATGGTGATCTGAAAGACCATACTTCCCAGGTCATGAAGTAACTTGCTACATGATTGTTTGAGGAACCAATGAACTGGATTGTCTAATGGACCATTTTTCTTAGGTGACTGAAATAACTTGATGCATTGTAATCTGAACAACTAAATTAGTCTGACTTGACTGAAATATTGAATGACAGATTATCTGACAAACTATTCATCTGACCTGACTGATAAACTGGTAATCTGATGAAGAGAGAATCTGAATTGACTGATTAGCTGAAAGACCAGAAAACTGACAGACTGCCAGACTGAGTTTCATATTTCAGAAGTAGACATAACTGAAATCAGACAAATTATGAGTTGACTAAATGACTTATTTATCTTATTTGCCTGGTTTCAGGCATGTAAGACATTCTCAGTAATTTCAGAATTTTTGCATGTTTCCTGATTGGCATGGAAAGAGGGCCTCGAAGGGCAAGAGCCCATTCGGTGTAATTGGAGATGCCAATGATAACAGGAATGCGAGAGATGTGATCTTTGGTAACGATGAAGTCAGAAGGAGTGACAAGAGCCATAGTGAATCTAAACAGTAAAAAGGATCTGTTCAAATGGATCAGCAACCAGGTAAATGGACACAAAAAGAAGAGATGAAAAAGATCTTCATGTTCTGTGGCCGCTCGATAATCCCATACTTCCTCTGGTTGATCGGACATGAAGTCCGAATCAGCTCATTGTTCTTCGTCAGAATCGACGGTAACCTCGTGTGGTTCCTCTCTAAGTTCTTCCAAGTCTCTAGGATCTGTCCAAGCTCTCCAAGGTGCTTGTCCAAGAAGCGGTCTTGGTTGTCTAATCCTGAAGGGTAGATCTTCTCCATCATCCTCTATGATGGGTAAAGGCTCTTCTTCTTCTTCTTCATGTCGCTGTTCCTCTGCTTCTTCTTCTTCTATCCATTGAAGATGGTCTTGGTATGCTTGGGTACATTCATGCCAGCGAACATATCTCCTTTGTAGCCATAGTGTCCGTCTGTGATGATGGCGAGCTCCGTATTCTTGTATTTGTAATTCCCATCTATCTGCTTGATCCTCTTTAATCTCCTCTATAGTAGGAGGGTAAATGACATAATGATAAAGGGCTGTATTGGGCTCTGGAACATATAAGTCCAGGAATTTATCGTAATCAAGGATCTGCATAAAGTGCCTCAAGACTTGGCTCAGGCTGAAGGGCCACAAAGGTGAAGTGCAGGAGGTGTGTGTAGCGAGCAGAATTAATGATATTGCTCAGGCTAACAACTGTTCAGAAAAGTGAATGCACTGGCCACTTGGCCGTGAACCTCGCTGACACAAAACCATCGCAAGGGCTTGCAGCGACTGGTATCGGAGCCGTCGATTGTGCTCGCCATGGTTTCAAATTGCTGAATGCTGTTGGCGATTTACAACTCGGGGAAAGGTGAGACTCGGACTCTGTCACCCACCACTGGCTCGATACTAACAACTCTGCATTAGATACGTCAATATGGATTATCTTTTTTCCTCTGCTGTCTCCAATGTTTCAGCCACAAAGATTTTTGTCTCGTACGACATCGCTTGCCAATGGCACAAAAGACTCTGGGCGCGGATGAAAGGCATACCGGAGAGCGTACACATTGACCGTGCTACACATGCTCTAGAGTTTGTTGTCCTAAAATTTCACCTAAATGCTCACAAGATTTCGTGTCAGCTTGCTTTCTCACTCAATTTAATTCCTGGAGTCGGACGGACAGATGGCAAGGGGGTTGAACGCGGATGGGCCAATATAAACCTGGTCGCAAGTAGCACCAAGCAGATGGGACCGGGTACTCGGCGTGATACTCTCGACGACTATTTTGGTGATTGGAATTGGAAAAAGTTGGTTGGATTGGGTATGTATCTTCATTCATCGTGTGTTCACAATTTTGACATTTGACATAGGTCAATTACTGTCGAAGAAGATGAAGGAAGCAACCAAGGAATCTGCAGTACATCAAGTGGCACTGACCGAACTGGAAGCGAGCATCCCTGCTGAGCGCCTCTCAGTCTGGCACACCGAAGTCACTGTTTGGGAAGCTGATTGAGATCAGCATAATCCCTTCGAGCCACGCGTTGAGGGTATGTCAATTTCCCCTTGTCATTTGGTTCGCCGCTCAGTTCCGTCATTCAGGACTTACATCTGCCAAAGTTTCACTCCAACTTGCTCGGGCTGAGGCTGCCGAGATCGAAGCAGAATCCACCAGCACCCTACATTCTGATGTGTCCACCAGTCAGCTAATTGTCTTGGGACTAGAGTTAGAAGAACAACAGTAAGTTCGTCTTAGTAGGCACAGATGCTCGTTTTAATGATATCGTCAGACGGAGGCTTGTGGTTGACGTATCTAAGCTCGGTTCGGATGCGACAGATGGTCAAAGTGCTAGGGTTCAACACAATCTCAACACGTTGCAATGGAAAATTCAGAACTGGCGCGCAATTCGGTTGTTGTATATGCCTGGCGTTGTACCGCTGGAAAAGAGCGAACATGACCCGGCCGATATCACGTTGGTCAAGTTATTCTTGCTATCTCGAGTTCCGCCCGGCACTTTGATGGATATGCGGTTGCATCAATATGAATTCAAGCTACACTACGCTCAGGCTCAAGACACGTTCAAGGAGATCAGAAAGCTCCTTCGCCTGCGTTCTTATCTCACAACTCACAATCGAAGCAATGTTCGTGGACAGGGTGCAAATACGAGGGCACGCAACACATTGAAGGGCATTGACGACAGAATCCGGAGGTCATCTGCAAGATACCGAGCCGGCTGTGCTGCAGTGGGTTCACTGGCTGACACGTTAGAGATTATCGGCTGGGAAAAGGTTTTCCGCGTTCTCAAAGATGAAGATTTGCATGCGGGTGAGGATCCTTCCGCCTTCTTGTCGATCCCATCCGAAGGTCGGCGTCAACTTTCTTGGATATACACCATGACCGGAGTATCAGACTTTGTTGATTCTGAGATGCAAGACTGTGAGTTAACTTATTTCATACGGACTCGGAGTTGAGCTGATTGTGTTTGCAGCTCTATGCATTGAATGGTGTCACTCCTGAGCGCGCTACATGAGGTGGTCGGAAGAGGTCTCTCTTCTGAGAGAGGAGATGGAACAGATCCTCAAATTTTTGGACTGGCGTGCAAAGTGGTGGATATCTCGTACAAAACAAGATTTGTCGAAGGATTCTAAGGGCGACGAAGGGTTTCGTGCATACGCACATCGGCAAGCAGGGGTACAAATTTTCAAGGATTATGGGCTTCCCTAGGTAGCAAGAAAGAGAAACACGATGTATTATTTTGAACAACAAACTACTACTACCGTATTTTCCAGTCAATCAGATGCCCGTTGGATCGACAAGGTACAGAAAATAAGTCTAAATTACGTGACTCTGTTTGATCAAGGCACAGAAGGTTCAAGGCTGGGGAATCGTATCGTCGAGAGTGAAGCTTGAAGCCAGAAGGCAACATTGAGGAAGGTTCAAGTGAGTGGTGTGCTGGCATGTTCTACTGTCGGAAGAGAACGTTCACGCTAGAACATTGTGCCATGAGGGAACCTTCAACTCCATGACATCTAAGTCGAGAGTGAACGTTCAAACGAGTGAACATTCATGCTAGAATGACGGACCATGAGTGAACCTTCAATGCCAGGGAACGTGGCATTTAACTGTTGAAAGTGAACGTTCAGATGTTCACAAGGCTGGAACATGTTGCCGTGAGGGAACTATGACATCTAAGCGAGAGTGAACGTTCAAATGGTCGAGAGTGAACATTTGTGCTAGAACGATGTACCGTGAGTGAATCTTCAACACCAGGGAACGTGGCGATTAACTGTCAAAGGTGAACGTTCAAATGGTCAAAAGCGAACATTCGTGCTAGAACGACGTACTGTGAGTGAATCTTCAACACCAGGGAATGTAGCGATTAACTGTCGAAGGCGAACGTTCAGATGTCATGACATCTAAGCGAGAGTGAATGTTCAAACGGTCGGGAGAGAACATTCACGCTAGACGTACCGTGAGGGAACCTTCAACGCCGAGGAAGTCGGAGGAACGTGACATCAGCTGCGTGACTGTCATAACATAGGGTATGTTTACCACTGTTTACGAAGGCAGGTTGGTAGGTTCAGCGCTGGTGTCGTGAAGGAACATTCATCGCCCATGACATGGCGGGATGGTTTAATGCCATACGTCGCGAGGGAACGTTCACACGACGCAAAGAGTCGGAGAGGGGGGCAGGGCGGGTTGCGTGTCGTGAACGAAGGTTCAGAATGGGAGAGCAGGGAGCGGCGGGATTTCTGTTGTGAACGAAGGTTCAGAGCGGGAAAGCAGGGGAGCGGCAGGTTTTGTGTCGTGAACGAAGGTTCAGGGCGGGAAAGCAGGGGAGCAGCAGGATTTCTATTGTGAACGAAGGTTCAGAGCGGGAAAGCAGGGGAGCGGCAGGTTTTGTGTCGTGAACGAAGGTTCAGGGTGGGAAAGCAGGGGAGCAGCGGGTTTTGTGTCGTGAACGAAGGTTCAGAAGGGGAGGGGAAGCAGTAGGCAGATTATGTCGTGAATGAAGGTTCAATACTGAGTCTGTATCACTCAAGTGAAGCTTGAGACACTGTCGGGATCGAAGTTCCACCCTTTTGACGGCAAGTGTCGGGTTTGAACATTTATTACTACAACTGCAGGTGGGTTTTTGTGGTGGGTATGAAGGCGACTTCTTTGGAGAAGCGGTCCACCACTACTAACACACTGTCAAAACCATGTGATATGGGAAAGCCGGTAATGAAGTCGGCTGACACATTTTTCCAGGGTCCTTCAGGAACTTCTAAGGGTTGTAATTTTCTGGCTGGCGGAAGGTTGGTGGGTTTCATACGCGCACAGCACTCACAAGCTTTACAATATTCCTGTATGTCCTTTTTAGCTCCTGGCCAAGAGTAGTACCTCGTGAGGAAATCTTGTGTCTTTTCGGCTCCTTTAGTATGTCCGAAGATTGGGTGATTGTGGAATTGTGTCATCATGTCATGGCGGAGTTCTTTTGGGACCCAGAGTTTTTCGCTATAATAATATAATCCTTCACGGAGGATCGACCCATCTGGAGAGGTGCAACCAGAGTGCGAGGATTTTATTTTATCAAAGAGGGTGATCTCCTCTAGAGATCGTATGCGAGATTCTGGTATGAATGTCATCTGTTTGTTATCATTCTCGATGCCGATCATGTGATCTTCTCTTCGAGAGAGGGCGTCGGCTTTTCCCATTGAGGTACCGGGTTTATTCACGAGAGTATAATTGAATCGAGATAGGTACTGGGCCCATCGTGCTTGTCGTCGATTCAGATCCTGATTCTTCATGAAATACTGGAGATTTTTATGATCTGTCCAGATCTCGAAATTGTGTCTAGCACCTTCTAGGTAATATCTCCATTGTTCAAGCGCTAGGATGATCACAAGCATTTCTTTATCGGCGATGGGGTAGTTGCACTGTTTGGGAGTCATGAAGTGTGACATAAAGGCTACAGGATGCCATTTGTCATCTTTCAATGATGAGAGCACAGCTCCTGTGGCGAAGTCAGAGGCATCGCATTCAACACGATAAGGGGTCGTGTCATCCGGATATGCTAATACAGGTGCGGTGGTAAATCTATTTTTGAGCGTGTCAAACACTTTTTGTTGAGCCGTTTCCCATTTCCATGGTTGATCCTTTTTAGTCAAGTTGTGTAACGGCCTCGCTTCTAGACTGTAATTGGTGATGAAGTGGCGATAGAAGTTGGCTAAACCCAAGAAGCTTTGTATGGCCTTCACATTAGTGGGAACCGGCCACTTAGCAATTCTGTTTAGTTTTTCAGCATTCATTGAGATTCCATCGCAGGAGACGTCCATGCCTAGCATGTCAACTTTTTGTACTCCAAAGAAACATTTTTCGGATTTGATGAACAAGTCATTTTTCGTAATCTTTCTAAGACCTTTTTGACCATTTCCTGATGATGCTTCATATCTCCATTTGTAAAGATCAAGAGATTGTTGATATAAATAATCACTACGTCATCCATATCCGCAAAGATGTCGTTCATCATGTTCTGAAATGTGGCCAGGGAATTACACATCCCAAAATACATTACGGTAGGTTCGTAGGATCCAAGATGACAGACGAAGGCTCCTTTCCATTCGTCTTCTTCTTTGATTCTCACATTGTTATAGCCCCAACAGAGATCCATTTTGGTAAAGATCCAACTTCCTTTCAGTTTATCGACGATCGAGCCAATGAGGGGGAGAGGGTAATATGGTTCTCTCGTTTAGATACCTATAATCCATGACCATTCGCTTTTTGCCATCTTTTTTGGTTATGAAGAATACTGGCGAAGTTTGAGGGGACTTCGAAGGTCTGATGTAACCCTTGTTTAGTTGATCGTCGACGAAAGCTTTGACTTCATCCTGTTCTACAGGGTTGAGGGGAATTAATCGACCCTTTTTAGGTTTGAAATCTGGTTTCAGATCCACTGCATGATCCCATGTTTTCTTTTCAGGCATGCGCTCGCTGGCTTTCTTTGAGAAGATGTCAAGGTAATCGTGGTATGCCTCAGGCACCAATTTGAAGGCTTCTTCAGGTTCTATTCCGTCTGAAGGTTCTTTTCCTAATCCCTGAACTCGGTACGAATGATCAATCTCAGATTCATCCAATTGAGATCCGTATATGGTGTTCAATGTTCGGCAAGAAGTGGGACATTGATTTAACGTTACTGTTCCTTGTACCCAATCGATCAAAGGATTGTGTTCGCGTAGCCAGGTGTATCCCAAAATCATTTGATTGCATCCCAGGTTGGTCACATCGGCTGTAATTTTTTCGCGATGTCCCTGAAAGTTTATGATTAGGTCGGTGGTGTAGGTGATACCTCCGGCCGAATTGACTGTTCCATCTATGTTGTAAACTGGTACAACGAGTTCGAGGGGTTTCAGGGGTATTCGTTGAGCTTTGGCCCATTCGGTATCTATGAAAACTCCATTGGCTCCACGGTCTAAGAGCGCTGCTACTTCGATGTTTTTGGTTTTTGTAATTATATCTATTTTTAGGACTAGTTCCCTAAGTGGGCGCATAGTGCGGACTTTCCACTCAGTCGGGATCTGAGGGGGGGAACTATTTTTATTTTCTTTGTAAGCCAAATTAAGCCTCCCTTCCCAGGGAGCACGCTCTTTCGAGATCGTGGCTTCGGTTGTGTCATCTGGTAGGATACTACTTCGAGACGACGAAGAATCAAGAGAAACATCACTATCTAATACATTGAAACAATTAAAAGAAGAAAGAGAAGAAGAAACAGAGGTTGTACTAGCACTATCTAGGCATCGAGTATGATAGTCCGTAAGTAAACTTTTTTTTTGTTTTATAGGAGGGGGAGATCTCATACCCGATACAGTCTCCCTTACCCTTTTCCCTGAGTCACGTCAAGATCACGAAAATAGGCTTGCACCGCTTCTAAGTCCATTCCTTGAATCGCTTTTTCCCAGTTAGGCAATTGTGCGGCATGTTGATTTGTTTCAGCACTTCCTTCTGTGACTTGCACATTTTTGGACTTAAACTTTGGACATTCCTTTCTATGTCCGCCTCTAGAGAATCCACAGTCTTTACATCTGGTCGACGGCTTTTTACATTCTTTCGTGCGATGTCCATCTCCTCCACAGTTGTAACATCCCAAAGATGTTTTTCGAACATCGGTAGTAGTCACAGTGGCGTCAATATCCATAGCGTTGGGATCTCAATGAGAGAAGGAGGAAGAGCGGGTTTCGAAAGCTTCAATGGCATTGGCGTATTTTTGCATCATGGCAATGATTTTATTAATGGCCATGGGCCGCTCTCCTTGCAGGAACATGTGTTTGATGATTTCTTGTCAGCTATTCCTTTCAAGAAGGGCAATTCCCATCATCAGATCACATCTAGCTTGGTCGTAGAGGGCGAGCCAACTTGTCAGGAAGACCTGAGTTCGTTCCTTTGGGCCATGCTTTTTGTCTATTAATCGCCAAAGGGCGATATCCCTTTCATTGCCAATTCGGAATCGGCCATCCATTAAGGTGTCGAGATCTTCTGGATCTGGCCATAGATGATCCGCGAGGCCTCATCGTTTCTTCAACTCGTTCCGAGCCCAAGTGCCAGCTCCGTTTTTATCCTTTTCTCTGACATCTCCTACTCGCGAGAGTATTGCTAAACATCCTTGTTTGTTAGACGTAAAGGTCTCTGGATTGACTTCGATCCAGGCCATTATTTTGGTCCACCATTCGTCATAGCGGCTGTATGTTCCGTCAAAGTGTCCAGGGTCAGGAACATTTTCGGCGCGCTTTTTGGAGTTCGCGGAGGAGGATGAGGTGTCGAGTAGGTAAAGAGCTGCTATGGCGTCTAAGGTCTCTTTCAACAGAGCTGATGGGGGTGCGAGAATGGGGGTGCTTTCCATGTCTTCTTGGTCTAGCTGATTGTGGGCCCTTTGGGCCTGATCTTTTGCGTCCCTGAGCTTGTTCTTCAGGTCGTCGATTGTTTTGTAAAGCAATGCGAGCCGAGCGTCGAGGTCCGTTGTTGTGCTCACGCTCATCGAGGGTTGGGGCGGTGGGTCTTCGGATGTCAATCTCCGACCCGATCCGCGCATGGGGTTGAACGTCCTGTGCGGGTCCATGAGGTCGTCGGACATATTTGTCGTATTCGATTTGATACTCTACGTGGCTTTCGTAAAGATTGTAGGGGTCAATATCGGGTGCTCGGATTGCTAGTTTTCCTTCAAAAGAATTGAAGAGGTCGTTTTTGAGTTTGAAGGGCCAATCTCCAACTAGATCTACTTCAAATCCGAATCCTATTTGATCGTTGTTTGGGTCTTCTTCCTTTATTGGTAGTCGGGGGACAGGGAAGGTTTCTCGCACAGCGAGGGACACGTTTCCGAGGTATTCGGGAATGATGGGCAATCAGTTATCAACAGGCCAGGCCAGTTGATAATGGCTTGTTCCTGGAAGTTGATTCAAGTTACTGAGTTTTCCTCATTTATCTTGTGGAGAATGGCAATTTCTGCCTGGGAAAGTTGTGGGGTCCAAGTGTTGGCTGTATAGAAGTGTTCGGGTTCTTCTTCCCAATCACCATTATCGGTTTTCAAGGTTTTGACTTCCCACGGGTCAGGTTTGGTGGGGCGGTGGTAGTCGGGGGAGAGGAAGCTGAGTTTGAACTCTTTTCCAGCGAGGGTCAATTCGAGATGGTAACCTTCTTCTTGATTTAATAGATGATAGAAGAGGTATGCGAGGATTGTGAAGCAATAGAGAAACGTAAAAGTTCCGACAAGGATTATGAGATTGATGCTCATATAACGAGGAGGATCTCACGGAGAGTCACGTCACTCGGATCTGAAAGAAAAATCTTCTTCGGCAAGGGTCGTGTCATGAGCACGACTTTCTGGTGGGGGAACCGGGGAGTGCATGCAGGTGCTATCTGTTGCCCGTCAAGCGGATGATCTGCGGATCGTTTAGGTTATATCATGCGCAACCTCGATAACAATTATGCTCGTTCGAAAGCGTGTGCTGACCCACTATGTACAGGGTAGGGATTGATACTGTTACTCGCGACGAAGTGTGTCCTCTCGAATGAGGTCGTAGCCTTTGCAAAGTGAACAAGTTTGTGGGATGTACGGTCCTGCGATACAATTTGTAGATCAAGGGTTCGTAATCCCCTGGATGGTAACTTGGTCAAGGGTTCTCTTTATCCTCTGATGTGAGGGGTCTCCCTTATGTCTGGGATCTGACAATGACGAAGCAGTTTGGAAGAAAAGTTTTTGTCACGTGTACCGGTGACGGGTGAGGTGAGATAGTAAAAGTAGTCTTGTTCTTATGAAGGCAACCTAGATCCAACAAGGACTATGGCACCTCAAGAAGCACAAAGACACTGGGAGGGGAATGTGTAGAATGGAAGGAATCCAACCAGAACAAGACTGGCTTGTTCAGTTGCTGCATTCAAGTATTTATACTACTGACATGTGCACACAGACCAGCTTAGGGCTGGTCTGGATAGGCTATGCTAACTAATATGGTAAGTGTTCAACGGGTGCTACCAGGATAAGTCATGTGACTTGGAAAAGTGGAAAGTGAGAAACGAAAGGTGAAGTATATAAGTGATCACGTGATGCTGACTAAGCAGGTCACGTGACTTTGAGAAGTGGAAAATGAAGAGGTTTGTAACAATGAGCCAATTGGGCCATTCTACTATCTACTGATTGGCCAACAAGTGATACTCGGCATGTTACCGTTCGGACCATCTGCTATCTCTCATACCCTGTAATTTACATATCGACTGATGAATTATATCTCAGCATTTTGCCGATGAGCCAATTGGGCCATTCTACTTTCCACTGATCAGCCAACGAGTGAAACTCAGCATCTTACCGCTTGTACCAACTACCTACACCCTGTAACTTGAATTTACACATCGACCGATTAATTATACCTCAGCATTTTGCCAATGAGCCAATTGGGCCACTCTACTGTCCACTGATTGGCCAACAAGTGAACTCGGCATCTTACCGTTTGTACCATCTACTTACACCCTGTAATTTACATATCGACCGATAACTTATACCTTAGCATTTTGCCAATGAGTGAATTGGGCAACTCTACTACTTATTGTTGTAAATCACTGTTACTGATTGACCGATCTCAGTCTGGATCACAGTCCGACCGCAGTCCGGCATCACTGACAGCCAGGACTAGAGTCCGGACATATTGACACTTGGACTAAGGTCAGGTGACCTACCCTCAGCCCTCACCCTCGACGTCACTACATTACCATGACGTCCCCACTATCATTCCATTACTACTCACTCCCTTATATCATTATGTAGACCTGATGTCATTTAGAATGTATGTATGTAATGCCTCATGTAGTCCGCCTGTATGTAGAATAGTCCGCTTGTATAAATACTCGAGACGTAAGGGGACCCTGGGTCTAGGCCCAAGTTTGAGCTAAATATCAATATGTATGGAAGGGCCTGATTAAAAATGATATCGGGCAGAAAGGGTGGGCCCTTGAAATATATGATGGATTGATAAGCCAATATTGTAGGTGCCTGACACTGCCTGATTGGATGATGACGAATGCACATGGACATTTTCAGAGATATTGGAAGGGCCCATGAGAATTATCTGAAATGTCTGGGGGGCCTCCCAAGGAAATTATCAGGAATGGATGGAGGGCCCACCAGGAGAATTATCAGGGATAGATAGAGGGGCCCAGGGAAATTATCAGGAATGAATGGGGGGGCCTTAGGAAGAATTATCAGGAATAGATCAAGGGGGCCCATGGGAATAATGATGACCAGGAATGGATGGAAGGCCCCCCAGGGGGCCCCCCCATATATTCCTGATAATTCTCCAAGGGGCACTCTCATCCATTCCTGATCATCATTTTGCCCATGGGCCCCCTCCATCCATTCCTGATAATTCTCTTGGGGGGCCCCCCATCCATTCCAGATAATTCTCATGGGCCCTTCCAATATCTCTGAAAATGTCTGCATTCATTATTACCCAAGGGGCCCCCCCATATATTCCTGATAATTCTTCTGGGGGCCCTCTCATCCATTCCTGATCATCATTTTGCCCATGGGCCCCCTCCATCCATTCCTGATAATTCTCCTTGGAGCCCCCCCATCCATTTCTGATAATTTTCATGGGCCCCTCCATCTATTGGGATATTCTTGGCGGGTCAGAGCATGGGAAACCCACGTGGAAAATGCGCAAATTGATTTATTATTCTACTCGAGATCCAATGAACTCCTTTTCAATGGCAGGAGACCATGGGAAATTTATTTGCAACATTATTAGGACATTCTGGGCAGGTCGGAGCGTGGGAAACCCATGCAGAAACTGCGCAAATTGATTTAGTATTCCACTTGAAATGCAATAAACTCCTACTGAGTGGGACGGGACTGCAGGAAATTTAAGCGGAACCTGCACGGCTTATTTGCGACATAATTGGGATCTTCTCAGTGGGTCGGAGCATGGGAAACCCGCGTGGAAAGTGCGCAAATTCATTTATTATTCCACTCAAGATGCAATAAACTCCTACTGAGCAGTGGGGTGGGACCGCAGGAAATTCAAGCAGGACCATTATTGGGATATTCTCAGGGGGTCGGAGCACAGGAAACCCGCGTGGAAAGTATGCAAATTGATTGATTATTCCACTCGAGATCCAATAAATTCCTTATGAATGGGAGGGGACTGCAGGAAATTGAAGTGGGATCAGTGCGGTCTATTTGCACTGTTATTGGGATATTCTCGGCGAGTCAGAGCGCAGGAAACCCGCATGGAAAGTGCGCAAATACATTTATTATTCCATTCGAGATGCAATAAACAGCTACTGAGTGGTGTGGGACCGCGGGAAATTGAAGCGCGACCTGCGCGGCCTATTTGCGCCATTATTGGGATATTCTCAGCGGGTTGGAGCACAGGAAACCCGCGCAGAAAGTGCACAAATTCATTTATTCCACTACTGCAAGTGCAATAAACTCCTTCTATATGTGAGGGTACCATGGGAAATTGAAGCGGAACCTGCACGGCCTATTTGCGCCATGATTGGGATATTCTCTGCGGGTCGGAGCACGGGCAACCCGCACAGAAACTGCACAAATTCATTTATTATTCAATTCGACATACAATAAACTCCTACTGAGTGGAGCAGGACTGCGGGAAATTGAAGCGGGATCTGCGCGGCCTATTTGCGCCATTATTGGGATATTCTCAGCAGGTCTGACCACGGGAAACCCACGCAGAAAGTGCGCAAATTCATTTATTTCCCTACTGCAACTGCAATAAACTACTTCTAAGTAGGGCAGGACCGCGGGAAATTGAAGCGGGACCTGCGCGGCCTATTTGTGATATTATTGAATATTCTGGGCAGGTCGGAGTCCGGGAAACCCGCACGGAAAGTGCGCAAATTCATATATTTGTCTACTTGAGATCCAATGAACTCCTTCTAAATGGCAGGGGACAGTGGGAAATTGAAGCGGGATCAGCGTGGCCTATTTCCGACATTATTGGGATATTCTCAGCCAGTCATAGCATGGGAAACCCACGCGGAAAATGCACAAATTCATTTATTATTCCACTTGAGATGCACTAATAGTGAAAAGTGTAGTACAAAGTGTAGTTAAAAAGTGTAGTGAAATGTCTTGTCCAGTGTGCAAAAAAAGTGTAGTGAAAAGTGTAGTAGATGAGTGAGAAAGTGTAGTGACAAGTGTAGTGAAAAATGTAGGAAAATGTGCAACAAAGTGTAGAGACTACCAAAAAAGTGTAGTGAAAGTGTAGTTGAAAGTGTAGTCAAGGAAACCAAGAAGTGTAGTGAAAAGGGTAGTTGATTTCCGAAAAAGTCTAGAAAAAAGTGTAGTGAAAGTGTAGCAAACTGTGTAGTAAAAAGTGTAGTCAAGTCTGACAAGTTTTCAAACTTGTTCTTCTGATTCCATATGATGTAGGCATGTGAGTAATACATATACGGATATATCCAACGGTTTAAAATCCCCTATAGACCCATAACCATCATCCTAGACCAGCTTCTTTGACTTTTTCGATGTTTTTACTTATATTTATATATAATGTGTTGCAATGTATATATCATCAGGGCAATGGTATGGCCCTTTGGGCCAGTTGGATCCACACCTTCCATGATTTTACACTAATTCTACAATTTAAATTGAAGATGTGGGGAGTGATTTAAATCTGAGGAGATTTAGGAGACTTGCAAAACATATCATAAAAGTGTTATTATAGCTTCCAGAGAGCTTTGACAACTATTCTGAATAGACAGTCATGTGGCACTACTGTAGTGGAATGTGCCTACTGCATGTGCCTAGCCCATGATATCCATAAGCCCTCACCATTGCGAAAACATATCAATCTGCCACCCAAATTATGATAAAATCCACAAAACTGATTATTACAGCTCCCACAAGCCTTCCAGGAATGTTCTGAATAGACAGTTATATCTTTATAGTCTGTGGGAAAGTGTTTATAACAAGTGCCTAGCCCTTTCACAACAACTCATATTGAAGACAACAAAAGAGCACACTTCAGGCGACCTGGGCCAGGTGGCTATTAGCCTCTATTTTGTGCAGAAAAATAGAGGCTAATAGCCACTTTTTATATGGGAGTCCCAGATACTCTATACAATTTTTGCCAAAACCATTTTTAGGATGTTTGGATGTATTATGTCAGTGGCCACCAAATAAGTGGGAGTCCCTCAGGGAGTCCCACAACCATCGTGGGATTCCCACAAAATTGATTTTGTCTGAAAACCATTTTTGGAATGTTGGGATGAATTATGTCAGCATGACCAAATTTGTGGGACTCCCACAATGGACTCCCACAAATTAAAAGTGTTTGAAAACCATTTTTGGAATGTTTGGATGCATTATGTCAGCATGACCAAATGTGAGGGAGTCCCTCAAAGTGGGAGTCCCACAAAATTAATACGAACCTCTTTTGGGAATATTTCAATATGCCCATAAACATTGTAATTCAACTGTCAGACAAATTGGAGTATGAATTTTTCAGCCATAAATCAAACAATACACAATAGAACAATGTTATAATGATCAATGTAGATTATCAAGAGTAGAAATGTTGTAATCAATCATATTACCAATAGAACTCTAATCTCAATGAATTTTAGTATATGCAGGAGAATACTTGCTACACCCAGCTATGTAGAAATTGTTTACTAGTGAAGTGCCAGCACAGCATAAAAGTGAGATACCCTTAGCACCCAAATGGGACTCTCATAGCACACAAGTGGAACTCCCTCAGTACCCAATTAAAGTCCCTTAGGACAAAAATAGGACTTCTACTACTCACAGTGGGACTCCCTTAGTACTCAAGTGGGACTCCCTTAACACCCATGTGGGACTCCCTCTACTCTCAATGGGACTCCCTTAGCACTCAAGTGGGACTCCCTCCACTGCTTGTGGGATGCCCCCCAGACATTTCAGATAATTCTCATGGGCCCTTCCAATATCTCTGAAAATGTCCATGTGCATTCGTCATCACCCAATCAGGCAGTGTCAGGCACCTACAATATTGGCTTATCAATCCATCATATATTTCAAGGGCCCACCCTTTCTGCCTGATATCATTTTTAATCAGGCCCTCCCATACATATTGATATTTAGCTCAAAGGGCCTGGACCCAGGGTCCCCTTGCTGAAGGTGAAGAAAACACCCCAGGGTTTGCGCTCCAAAGGCAATAATTTGACTTCATGGGCTCAAATTATAGGGTATAAGTGAAGTAACCAAAGTCCAGTCGGACTATCAGACTAGCACTCGGGGGCTGACGACCACACTTGGAAAGAGAAAAGGATAGGGATGGAAGCAAAGGACTTTGGCAATAAGCTCAAGAGGTCAAAGCTGGGTCTACCAGCTATGACCATCTGAAGGTGAAGAAAACACCCTAGGGTTTGCGCTCCAAAGGCGATAATCTGACTCCAATATGTGGTAATTTACATATCGACCGATGAATTATACCACAGCATTTTGCCGATGAGCCAATTGGGCCACTCTACTTTCCACTGATCAACCGACATGGTGTACACTAACAGTATAATTGAAAACAATAAAATTATACTGACAGACAACAAATTAGACATGTTCGTATCTAGTGCTGATTTAGGTATATTAGCCGTTTGACAAATGATAGTGGCAATTTACGGTAACCGCAAGAAAATGTTTGCCTTACCGGAACTCCACTTCACATTAAATATTTCGCTGTCGCTCTCATCATTTCCTTGCTATCTTTCACCCATCCTTGCCTGAGGTTACCCTGTGGAGCGGCAACACTATCTTCAAGTCCTTTTCCACTTGAAAAACAACCTGGAAATACTGTTTCCGTTCAATTTAGGTATATTAGCCATTTGACAAATGATAGCAGACAATTTACGGTAACCACAAGAAACTTTTTGTCTTACTGAAACTCCGCTTTATCTCTTAAATATCTTGCCATCGCTCTCTTCATCCACTTGCTGTCTTTCACCCATCCCCTGTAAAGCGGCAATGCTATTTCCTAGTCCCTTTCCACAAAAGGACCTGGAAATACCGTTTCCGCTCTCCCACCATTTCCTCAATGCTTTCACCACCATCTGTCCTCACCTTCACCGTCTTTTACCGATCCTTGCCCATGGTCACCCTATGCAGTGGCAATGCTATTTCCAGGTCCCTTTCCAAGTGGAAAGGGACCTGGAAATACTGTTTCCGTTCTCTGTGTTGAATTGGTAGTATTCATTGACTTTATTACTTCCGATTCTAGACTGGTCCATTCTAGACCGAGTCTCTTTCTTATCTTTCGTTTTCTCTGATAGATAAGAGCAGTTATTGCTATTGGCTAAACTCAGCTGTCACTGAGTCTATAATGCTATTGGCTGATTACTCAGCCTTATATCTTTGCTTATTGATCATGTTTGAGTTACTTATGCCATTGGTTAGAATCTTTTATATGATACTCTAGAATGTTCTTCAAACATTCCTTTTCACAATATGTACAAATACATCTTGTAGTATATAAGGGCTTAAACCTGACCCTTGAATATCAGGTTGCTTTCACACTCTTACAGTGATTGAAACCTCTTGTCTTAGCTCACACTTCGACTCAATATCCCTAGTAAGTTTCTCTACTAGAGTCCCCTCATTCCCTCTTCGAGATCCCCTCGGTCTGTGCAAAGAAGGTTCCAAGATAGGACTTCTTTAGATTATTCGCCCCACCTTGACTACTAGTCAAGTCTGTCATTGTGCACTCCTGATGCCTCGACCAGTCATGTGCACTGAGCTCGAAAGTGTAAAGCAGTGTCTCTCTCTTTTGGAACTTGGCTCTTCCTGTCATGCTCGCAGCAGTACTGACGAGTCCTTTTCCTCTAGAGCACCTGCACCTTGCAGTACTCGAAGAGACTTATACGTTCCACCTGGTAGGCGCCAACCTTCTGATTTCAACCCACATCTCGTTCCTACATCGATACACCTGCTTCCTCACGTAATCCCTCGTTCGCACCTCCCTTTCAGTTTCCTCCCTATTCCTCGCCCTATAACCCTAGGGCTAGACCTGTTAGACATACAAGAAATGTTTCTCCAGTCATACCCTGGACTACTAGGCTACTCGGATGACCTTCTCATTCCTATAGTGGTGTTGTCAATGATGACCTCTTCCTTCATTGCCCCAGGTGTAGCACTCCTGGGAGATCTCACCAACACTGCACTCGTTGTAGCTTCATTTTACCAACCTTCCTCTACCAGGATCATGTGTTCAGTAGAGAGGCTCGAGCAATCTACAGAAGATCTATTACTTCATTGTCGACATCTTCTCACCCTAGACCTCACGATCCTAGGCCACCACGTAGAGTCACACCAAACCCCTCACGAGGTATATTAGTTTGTCCAGACGTAGCTCAAGTAGCAAGACATCTTCCAGTAGTTGAAACAGAAGTCTCAACTGAGGCTACTCCATCTCTCACTTCCTTGATCGTCCTTTCTCAGCCTCCTCTTATGGAAGCTGAAGTCAAAGCAGCAGAAGAGAGTCTACTTCCTCCTGCACCTGATCTAACCCAGATCTTCGACGATCTTATCAGTCTTGCCAGCTCTTCTCAACCTGGCTCAGTCCTTCCTCCTCCAAGATCCCATTCCTCTGCAGCCACTTCAGGCTCCGATCCCCCTTCGCATTCAGCCTCTCCAGACATTCCTCTACCAGTTCCACCTCCTTCCTTGCCGTCCAATATCCTTGTCTTGTCTCCTCAACTCTCAGGATCCTCTCAAGATGCCAATTCTCGAACTTCCATACACTTTGGGAGAGATGACTCCATCCCCTTATCGCCACATATCTTACCTCAAACAGGCGAAGCAAGTGCTATGCTTTGAAGGACCAGACAATGAGTCCGACGATCCAAACGCACTAGCTTGAATGGTGACGGCAGTAGAGCATCATTCAAATGACCTCCCAAATTTCCAGCTCTGGCCTGCTCACTATCTTCCTGTGGCCTGGAGCCACAAGCTTCCTCTTTTCAGGCCAGGAGCACACTGGAGCATCCACGATTATGATAGAGTTACTTTCCCGGTTTGCTTCATAGAACTGGAGCTTCGCACTCTTACTTGGGATTCACCAGCTTGGCTGCCAAATATTCTCTACTCTCACTCGTTTCAAGACGAATATCTTTTCTCCCTCACAACATCAATCAGTTGGGCACCACTTGTCCAATCGAACGACGATCCTCATCTTAGAGAGTCTCTTATCCACTGGCAGGGATACGAGGTTATGCATATCACTCATTTCCCTCGCACTGATGAACAATGCCAGGAGCTTCGGCGTGCTGTCTTGCACCCAAATTTTATGATTCCATACAATGGAATCGATTGGACAGGCAGAGAGATCCCCACCATTCAGGAATGGAACAGGGAATTTGATTGGCAGATGTGAATGAGGTATTATTGCGAGAATCCTCTTTTCTTAGTCCAAAAAGCCCTCGTTGCTAATCCAGCCACTTGTGACTGGATGCTAGATAGCTTACAACACATTTCACAGAGGATTGGTCATTCTCACTTAGAACTTGCTAATACCTTGGACGATAATGTCTTCTTCTTCGACAGAACAGGACTGGCTAGCACTTCAGGAAGGTTTGATGCCAACCCAAAAGCAGTGGCTCAACGCCTACTTGACAAGCATCGAGAACACCATGCTCTTGCCAACCTGGCCCTTGGAGCCAATGGCAGGCCTTTACGTCTTCGAAAGAGAGCAAAGGCTAGAGCAGCACCACTATAGCTATCCTGATTTCTGGTATACACTTTCTTCTTGGCTACATTTATATCTTGGCTATAAAGTGCCTCCTTACCTTTCTTGTGCTACCTTGTACTATCCTGCACCTAGATTTGCAGATGGTACCAGAGATGAATCGTTCCCTCGAGTTCAAAATCCTCACTGTGATTTCTCTTCAACAAAATAAGCACATCCGGCATTGAGGCCGGGATCCCCTTCATCACTCAATACATCCTTTTTCTTCATCCGGAAGTCCGCGTCGATGGATATGAATTGAGCATACAACCAACTGTAATATATAATACAAATCAAATACACAAAGGTCAGTTAACGAATGACGTACTGTTTATCTGGGTTGAGCCGAGCCAGGTCATCGGGCATATTCCACCCAGGTTGAGGACATGCAGGACATTCAACAACGCATGATCCTGGTGCAGTCATCAAACCTCTTGACCCTTCGTATGGGCGCCCGGTGTGCTTTAGCATCTTTAGGTGACACCATTCGTGAACGACACGTCGAAATTGGGTATAACGATCCTATTTTGAGAATGTATCAGACAATTCATAGTGTTTGATGTGAATAACACTGACCTTGATGCCACTCAGTCCCGTTTTATCAGTTCGGCGAGCGATTGAGTGGTAGAATTCATATGTGGATACCTTAGACTCAAAGGAGAGCAGTTGGTAGTGCTCAAGTGCACGGAATGTTATCGCTGTAGAGGGTTTGGATATGGTTGCAGGAAACCAGCGAAGACGTAGCAATTGGTGGACCGCAGTTTGGGCCGTCTCACATCCGCAGAAATCCAGGGCCAAGGTATGGATGCCGTTAGTATTGATTATGACAAACCTGTCCTTTCGGACAGGGAGCAAGCATTCTTCTTTCACCTTGTGACCGAGCTGAATGTGAAGCCCCAGATTTGTAAGTGTATCCTTTTGGAAGTGAGATCTGTTCCACTTCTGTACACATACTAACGTCAGTGATTTCCACACCTGCAAGAAAGACCTCACCAAGATCGTATGTAGTGGATTTAACTGGTGATTGAGGACCGTACACAGTCCACAAAATAAATTTGCTGTGATACAATCCGAGCACCTGTAAAGAGCTTCAGTTTGACCACACCAGCGGCATGACCGTTCACCCCCTCGGCCCTCCAGTCGCAGAAATTTGTCGAGAAATATATCCCAATGCTTGAGCCACGCGAGCAAAGGGCGGTCCTTCCAAAAAGGGTCAGGATCACGATCACCGCAGCAGATATGAATAACTTGCGCTTGTATACCGCTTGCACTGGGTCGATGGGAGCTGCAATAGAAGGGTCTGTACGTCTTCGTCTTGTTCCGGTTGACAGAATGACTCGCTATCTTGTTGAGACGTAAAAAATGAGTCGTCACGGAATAAGCTCGGATCCTCGGCATAATCATCAATCAGACATGATTCATTTTTTTTTTTTTTTTTTTTTTTTTTTTTATAAATTACTTTCCCATGCGGAGTATGTGTACTCTATGAGGACAATCAAACGAAACTGAAACCAGTCCAGCTTTGTAGCTACAGTGTGATAACAAGAACACTTAACAGAACGAGGACTGTAGGTGACAGGAAGACATGATTCATTGTATGTCTCAGGAGCGGATGCTTCTTCTTTGCATACAAGCACAGAATTTTTCAGGGAAATGCCACCAGAGGCCACTGATGAACACGGTAGTTGGTGTGAGCAACATGCGCTTGATGATGGCTTGTAGTTGGCAGTTCAAATGGTCGGAACCGGACATTGCAATTGTGCTTGCGTGATGCTTTGGCCATTAGGCTGACTCGTCGATGAGGGAGGCACAGAAGGGATAGAAACTAGTTCATTTCTCATTCGCTGCACACCCACTGGTGAGAAGGAAAATAAAAGATGGATAAGGACTTAGTACAAAAAGAAATACCACCGAGTCCACATATCAAATGGTGGCGCAGTCTCGAATTCAAAAGGGATACTGCAAGGCAGCCAAGGCTATCCGATAAGGTTACCATGCCCGAATACCTGAAGGCTCCGAATCGAATGGCAAATGGAGGATGTCATAAGATGATTACACACGATCCAATGCCTTTATTGCTGCTAATTATGTCAAGGCTGTGAGACGGGGGATCATATCAGAGCCTTAGCACTGATGGAACAGATGATCCTACCGAAAAGGTAAAACCGGTTGGCGGTGGCAGGTTGCAACTTGCTTCAAGTTGCGGTTCCGGCATAATAATGTGTTGGCCAGGAGGGGTTAGGATACATTTATAAAGTTTCAGCGTACCTGCTGAACGTTCACTTTGCAGTCACCCTATCTTGTTCCCCAAAGATATCGACAAGATATGTCGTCTCCGAGTCCACCAAAGTCTGAAATGTCCCGGGCCAGTCGTGAGACAATGAATGCACAGCTCGGTGAGCTGGTTTATTGAATGGGATCGTTCATCTTCAAGTCACTGACCTATTGGAAGCCCATCTCATTAGCCTGCTTGAAAGCTTCAACCTCGATGGTCGTAGCTTGCTATCAGCCATTGAAGAGGAAGCCAGGGGTCGACATTTGACTATATCGCCATCATGCTCCAGAAGCATCAGTACTACAAGAAGCACCGCAAGTTGCGGCCCCCACCTGTCTGAGCTGTCTCCCACTTCCCCTCCTCAAGCTACAGTGACCATGATACAGCAAGCACAATCCCCCATCCAAGCCCGAGTCAAACTCCGGGCTCTGCAATCAACACTTCTTCCACTGTCTTCGGAGGACTCCGGAAGGACCACTTGGAAGCGTGTCTACAGGGATATAGTATTCTCTGTTCCGTCTCCCAACACAACATCACATGGACCATTCTATTGTGTGGCTAAAGGAACGAAGATCGGTGTCTTCAACAGCTGGTGTGTTTCTTTATAGCATATCTGAAAGAAATTACTCAGAAACTATAGGACTGAAGTGGGTGACTATGTCATTCGTATCAAAGGAGCAATACACCAGAAGTCGCAGACCGTTGATGATGGCATCCGTTGGATCGAAGATGCTGCTGACTGTGGCAGGTTGGAAATCCTGACCAAGTAGTTTACGTGCCAACTGTCGCTTGCTGTCCCTGTAACATGACGTTGTCCTCCGTTGCTTGAACTGTAATATTGTTTTGTATTGTGCTTTACTAGGCTAGACTCGGTAAAGCAAATCTAAATTGGGTAAATGAAGCATATGGACCAATCACGATTGCCTAAATGCACAATCCCGAACTTAATACTACCATCAATGACTAGTGTCTATTTTCAAGTTCATGCACCATATAATCTACTACTAAGTGTGAGCACCCAAGTGCATGCTACAACCCATACCCTGCAATACAGTACCAGCAGGATGTCATACTCAGATTAGCGAATAAATCTCTTGCCGGTGCCGATTGACTTTCAGGCAAGTTAGTGACTTTCCGATTATATTCAGAAAACCTCCTTACATAGTAACATTCCTCACTGCCCATCCTGTTGGCCGAACCCTTGCCGTCCTGTCATAACGTAAACATTCCAAGACTCAAGAGCACGGTGCTTTTTTTTTTAGCTTATAATCCTCGTTCATTTTGCACGCTAAAATGCAGCCGCCATCTTTACCTGTTCACCTCTTCAACATGCCAGCTGTCTCTTGGGCGTCAAAAGAACAGCAAGCGTGGTTGATAGACTACCTACAAACTCACTATGTGCCCCTTATGGCAAAGAGGAATTACTCCGGGTTTTGGAACCCATTCTTCGAGGCATTCGCTGCTAAATGGCCTGAGCGCGAACGCTTGTTTCCAGGAATGGACGATAATGCACTTACCCCGAAGCAAAAGGAGGAGCTCGCAACTGCCATACTCGACCGGAAAAATGTCAGTAACTCTTTCATGATGCCAGTGTCCAGTGTCATTAATCTGTTTCACATTGTCAGAAACTTACCAACTGGATGCGTGTCCACTCGCGGCCTAAGAAGCCAGTCTTGGAAGGTGTGAGCAAGTTGCCCGACATATTGGCCGACAAGAAGCAGGAGTGACGGCACTTGGCTGTCGTCGAGGTCTTCTCGAAGATGTACTATAAGTCACATGTCAGTGATTTGGTAAAGGCAGCATGCCAAAACTCAGATGATGATAAAAAACCTGTGGATGTCATTCGATTGAAGGGAGTCACTTGCAGCGTGGCAAAGGATGCAAGACGACGAGCCGGAGAAAGCCGAGGGTGTCTTGGAGGAGTATAGACGACGCAAGGAGGACTGGGAGAAAGATCACGGACAGTTGAAGCCTGAGCCGACACCTGATGAGATTGCTACGTGAGTCACTCAGTGTTGGTTACTAGTAAATTAAAACTGACGTTGTGGCCCGGAGGCAATGTGGGCAGTGCAATTCATCGTACTCCAACACTGCTCATCAAAGCCCTTCAGAAGTTGCATGAAGGCATGGAGTGGTCGTTCACAGTCCTCTTTGGAGGACCTGATCCAGATATGGGTGGAGCATTGCGTTCGGCAAAGTGAGTTCCTTTCCTAGGTTCGATATGTGAGTCACTTCTCATCTGAATAATGATGCCACAGTATCCACCTTGGTGAAACTACAACAGGCAGGAACTTTGGTGACTGCTATCTCGACTTTAACGAGCAAGTGATGAGTCCCTATCACCAGTTCCTTAAACGTATATATGGTAAGGAAAATCTCTTGTCATTCATACGCTGGCCCGGGGTCTCATTGGACACTCAGGTACTGAAGGTTCACGCATCGCAACACCAGCTCCAGGTGATGAAGGTTCACACACAGTAACGCCAGCGCCACTGGGCAACAATGTGGCGAGTGAACCATCATGGCCTCGGAACGACTCGGAAGCACCTTCCCTTCCTGCTGGCGAACTGAACGCCATCACCAGTGAACATTTACTGCCAGCACTGCTCGGACCATCAACCCCGCCGTTTAACTCACTCGCTGTGCCCGGTGGTGAACCATCAGAACCAAACTCTGTCGCTATTCCGCCCCCTTCCTGTGGGCTATCATTGTCCAGTCCCACCAGTGTCGTCTCTGGTGGCAACGAGCCATCAGCTTGGACCCTTAAACCCGACCCTCTATTTTCTTTTGACGAACTGTATCGTCCTCCAAGTCTGCCAGGGGACATGAACATGTTCAATTGGCTCTAGTCCAACACACCTGGTTTCCACCTCCCTCCGAGTCGTTTGCCATCCAATGGTCTGCTCTTGTTCAATTTCCCTCAACCTGATTGGTCTGCTGGTAACCCGAATCTAGGCGCTCCTGAGGTTGTTCATTCTCTGCCAGGCAACGGACAACTTCTGGAGATACCAGTGATACCACTGTGGCTCAGCAGACACCAGCCTCGATTGCACACGTCAACACCATTCATACCGGCGATACCGCACCGTCGTCGTCATCTCCGGAAGTTGCCGGAATTGAAAATGCTACTTCGTCAGCAACAGGTTACGCCCACACAGACAAAGACCGTGACTACCCCCATTCAATGTCGCACAAGAGGGTGAAGTCTGTGAATGAACAATCTGACTCTTCGACAGCGGATGCGGAGGACAATGGGTGGGGCAAGCGACTACGCATCGGATCCAAACGAGCTAATGAAGCAAACACAATCAGAGCATAAGGCGACAGTATCTTGGTGCACGCCATGAAGTTTTTTACTTTGTACATAGTTCACACCTGTTTTGAAAGTGACTGAAATAGACTGTTTTCTTGGTGATTCCATGCACGCCGGTGACACAAGCGTGAACAAGATTTTCAGAACTTGATCGTTGACTTAGTAATGCCACTTGAGTACGGTACAGCCAAAACACAAACATCGAGACTTAGCCAATTTGCCCTGGTTGACCATCATGTGATGCCAGCCACCACGTGATCACGCACCCGGTAAACAAACATAACTCATCATTTGAACATTCATTTGAACTTAGGAAAATGCAACGCCTCAATGTTCAGTGAACATTCAGATCGACCGTGCTGCCATCGCACATTTACTGAACATTCAGGACGGACACTGGACCTGCCGAACTTCTATGAACATTCATGTCGACGGCGATGCGCAGCGTGCTCGACAAAACGGGTATGTAAGTGATAACACTTTATGTAAACTTTCAGTGAACATTCACAAACAGGTACGTGCTTCAAGTTCTCGCTTGAACGTTTGCTGAACATTCAGATTGATCGGGACTGGCAGAAAACTCCCATGAACATTCACATCGACGGCGGTGCGCAGCATGCTCGAAAAAACAAGTATGTTATGTGATAGTACTCTGAACGTTCAGTAAACATTCAGATTGATCAGGCAACGCTGGACGTGCTGAACGTTCAGTGAACATTCATGTCAATTGGGGCTGGCGGCAAACTCCCGTGAACATTCACGTCGACGGCGGTGTGCAGCGTGCTCGACAAAACAGGTACGTAAATGATAGTACTTTGAACGTTCAGTGAACATTCCTGTCGGTGATTGGGGCTGGTGGCACACTCCCGTGAACATTCACGTCGACGGTGGTGCGCAGCGTGCTCGACAAAACAGGTACGTAAGTAATAGTACTTTGAACGTTCAGTGAACATTCATGTCGGCGATCAGGGCTGGCGGAAAACTCCTGTGAACATTCACGTCGACGGCGGTGCGCAGCATGCTCGACAAAACAGGTATGTAAGTCAGAGTACTTTGAACGTTCACTAAACATTCAGATAGATCAGGCGATGCTGGACCTGCTGAATGTTCACTGGAACGTTCAGTGAACATTCACAAAGAGGTACCGCGCTGTGTGTTCCAGGTACGTAAGTGATATTGACTGCACAGTATTGCATGCTTGACAATATGTTCTCTCAACAGAATGCATTGAATCAACTACCGCTTGCATTCGACTCGGAGCATCCATCACGAAAATTAACAGAACGCTGGATCGGACCTTACCAAATCATAGAAGTACACACCAATAGCGTGGGATTACTCTTCCCCAAGTCCGTGAAAGCTCGACACATCGTCAATGTCTCTCGAGTTAAACCCTATATCGAACCCTTACTGGGTCAACCGGTTGTCCACCCCGGACCGGTGCTTGTCAATGATGAAGGCACTGAAGAGTTTGAGGTCAATTACATTGTCGATTCTCGCCCTATTGGTCGCAGCTTCCAATATCTAGTACATTGGAAAGGCTACGATGAAAGCGACAGAACTTGGGAACCTGCCTCCGGTTTAAAGAAAGCCCAGTCAGCTATAAATGACTTCCACCGCCGTAAACCATCGGCTCCTAGACGTCTGAAAATGAATCACGCTCTCTTTGATAGTTTTTTTTCTACTCCTATCATAAATTTCACTTCTGGTTCTACCTCCACTTGATCTGGTATCTCAAGCCTAGTAGGGGGGTAATGTTATAAACCTCTTCATTTTCCACTTCTCAAAGTCACGTGACCTGCTTAGTCAGCATCACGTGATCACTTATATACTTCACCTTTCATTTCTCACTTTCTACTTTTCCAAGTCACGTGACTTGCACAGCCATAGGTCACATGACTTATCCTGGTAGCACCCGTTGAACACTTACCATATTAGTTAGCATAGCCTATCTAGACCGGCCCTAAGCTGGTCTGTGCGCACATGTCAGTAGTATAAATACTTGAATGCAGCAACCGAACAAGCCAGTCTTGTTCTGGTTGGATTCCCTCCATCCTACACATTCCCCTCCCAGTGTCTTTGTGCTTCTTGAAGTGCCATAGTCCTTGTTGGATCTAGGTTGCCTTCACTCATTGGCAAGATGCCGAGATATCCTCTTTGGCTGACCAGTGGACTGCGGAATGTAGGGATGTGTGGTCCGTTGGCTCATCGGCAAAATCACAGTGATTGGGCTGACCAGTCAACTTTAGGATGACATAGCTAATGGGCCAACGAGTAATTTGCCGACTTGTACTTGTGGGCCAACCGATAGACTACTGAATTTACAGAAATGTACCATATTTGCTGACTGGCAAGATGCTGAGAGACCATTATGTTGGCCGATCCATAGTTTAACGAAATTTTTACTTCATCGGCCAACGTTGGCTGGCCAGTCACTTATGGCAATTTGGCACATTGGCTAGCCAGTCATTTGCTGAAATTTCTACTGAATGGGGTCTTTTGTTCACCTATTCTGTTCCAGTTTGGCCAGTAGCCAGTTAGACTTTTACTTGATATGGCATTTAAACTATAACACAGTGTTATAGTTTAGATAACACATACATTTTTCAAGTAATATTGCCTTTGAAAAAGTTAAAATTGCCATAGCACAACATCCCTTTCAACAAGCAGAATAGATTTACCATCACACATCTGATCCTACATTACATTTGAAGTGAATAGAAAAACTTATCCTTGCCAATTCTGCAGTGTACTGAAGGTCTGAACAGTTGTACTAATACTACACTATTGCTAATCTTTTAAACTCAATTATAGGTACCCCTGCCTGTTGTGATAGTTCTATGGTATTCCATACCTATGATCAAGATAGCAAGTCTCGATGTGGAGCACAGTAGCCTAGGAGGGAACTAAGAGAACAGTCGGAGATACTCACTATCTATAGTTCTGCCAGTGAGGGAACAAACAAAGGTAGAAGGTAGTTGCGAGAGTAAAGACTTGAGCAAGTAGCTTAGGTAAGAGGTAAATGGAAGAATGAGTAGAAGACTTGTTATTGTCCTAGAGCGAAAGCTCCAGGTTCATATACAATACAGAGATGTTTGTATCTATGTATGTCTCTCTCCTATAAAAGGGAAATAGAGATAGAACTCTATAGAAAGTCATAGAAATATGATGAAGTCATGAGTCATCCACAGTAAGATACTGTTATTGTCCAATGGCGTTAAAGCCTTATCTATATGATGAGTAACACAAATAGCGTAAGTAAAGATAAGAAAGATAAGAGAGTGAGTCATAATGATGAGTCACAATAGTGAGTCACATATGAGTCACAACAGTGTCCATAGTCATGGTATGTAACAGGTCAGTAATGTGTCAGTAACGCTAGTGTCACTATATCATTACTAGGAATCATGGTATGGAAGTGAAACAAATCCATGATTCTCAACAATACCTGCCCTATACTATAGAGATAGTATGTACCTACATGTGACATATATAAGGAAGAGGAGTCAGGACAAAGTCACAATGCTGTCACATCATGTGATGTTGGATGACTACAGTTGGAGACAGTCAAACTCCACCAATTTGATGAGGGAATTTTCCTGCCTGTGACAATGATGCGAAATGACTCTAAACCATACAGAATAGATATTTTAGTGCTGGGCTTGAAGATTGTATGGGTAGAATGTCCAAAAAAGTATATATAGCATCCTGACTTGCCAAAATTTTGGCCACCCCTTAAAAAAATAGCTAAAATAATGGAAAAATGCGCAATCAGCGCCTTTCACTGAGCAGTCAGCAGCGCCGCAGCGAATGAAAGCGAAGGAGCAAGGACGGACGTGAAAATTGCACTTTGTTACAACAATGCCACGCGGTCGCCCAAAGAAGAGACAACGGAACACTTCGGGGCTCCATGGTCAAGTTCAACACACAACCCCATGTATCCGGCGAGACAACCGTGATGGCTCAGCAAGAAGCCAGAGATTCAGATCACTATCATCAGCACAACTCGGAATCAGATGATGAATTTAGAGATGAACCTGTTGTTTCTTTTGACTCTGATAGCCTGAAAATCAACTTTGCAAAAGCTTATGGCAGCGGCCACAGTGATGGTGACTCACCGGATCCATCTGATATTGATGAAGAGGTTGAGTTAGAAATCTTGGAGGATGAAGAATTCGGAAGAAAGCTCACAGAGATGGTTGAGAGAGAAGAAGGGAAAGATCCTGACTGGATCCCCAAGAGGCTTTGAAGAAAGCAGACAAAAGGTAAATATCTGCTCCCAGGCCCAGGCCTGTGACTGTTTGCAATCTGAAAATTGAATCCCACTCATCTGAACCAAATCAGCTCACCCAAAAACCTATGAAAAGAGACCAGATGTTATGAGCAAATCAAAACGCACCCAGCGACGCTATCGAAAGCAATGGAGGCCCCAAACTGCACTCACTGCATTTGGTTTCACCACTGGCAGCAAAGAAATTCCCGCCGGAACCACAACTGATTCCAGCGACCCGACCTCAGTGGCTGGAGCGAGTCCCCGGGACCGGACCTGCAACAATGACTCGGATATCCTTAGCCAGTCTTGTGCAGAAATTCAAGTCTTGCCGAGTGTTCGGCGGGCCTCCATACTCTCCGTTTCATCCACTTCAGACTCGGAGGCATTCCAACGGCCACAAGATGATGACCACAGTGTCGGCAAAGTGTTGCAGCATGCAAGTTGGCAGTTGACAGATGACGAGTCTGAGTTGGCCGGCGAGGTCTTGTCGGGCACTGGTCAAGGTGGTAATGAAGGATTGATGGACTCGGAGCATGAAAATGAGGCTGAGGATTGGGAAGATGAGCTTGATGACGCGATTCGAGGGTCCACAGCTGAAATAAAGGACTGGAAGACGCTCCGTGAGCAAATCAAGACTGATTTGAAGAGCAAACACAAAACCCTACCCCTTTCACAAATCAATCAGCTCATGATCCTTTCAAATTTTGCGACTCTCCGCATGAAAGGCATGTCACGGATTGCTGCAAGCATCGAGATCACACGTCAGTGGCAAGACAGCAATGGAATGTGGTTTTCCCGCCGAGTTCATGCATTGGCACGCCATTACCAGACCTTTGAGCAGCTTCCACCAGAGAAACGAGGTGGGAGACGGGAGGCACGTTCATTCCTTCATGACGAGTCAGTACAGTCTCGTTGTCGGACATGGCTGTCAAATGTACCGACAGGTTAAGTCACACCCCATGGACTGCAGCACGCTGTCAAGACGATCATTTTTCCTGAGCTTGGAATTGTCCCGAAACGACCAATTAGCTTGCAGACAGCTCGACGATGGCTTATCAAGCTTGGCTGGCGTCACACGGTGATCTGAAAAGGTGTCTATATGGATGGTCACGAGCGCGACGATGTCGTGAAGTATCGCAATGAAATCTACTTGCCTACAATGCTTGCATTTGAACGTCGCATGGTACAATTTGAAGGTCCAGACCTTGTGCAGCCTGTTGAGCCGACTCTTGAACCTGGGGAGAAATGTATCAAGCCATATTACCATGACAAATGTTGTTTCCATGCAAATGACAACATGCAAAGTGCTTGGTACGTTGTGAACTTGTGACATTAATGTCAGTCCTGTGGCCCTATTGACTCGGAATTTCATAGGCTTCGTCCCAATGAGCAGATCCTGCGCAAAACAGGAAAAGGTCGCATCATTCACGTCTCAGATTTTATCAATGAGGAAGACGGTCAACTTGTTTTCCGGGGTCTCGATGGTGAAACTGTCGAAGATGCCCATCGAATCATTTTCCCAGGGGCTAATGGTGATGCCTGGTGGGCACACGAAAATCTTCTCGAACAACTCAAGGCAGCAATCCAAATTCATGAAAAAATCAATGGACCTGATGTTCAAGCCTTGTTTATTTTTGATAACTCATCAGCTCATGCCTCCTTAGCCCCTGATGCTTTGCGTGCGTTTGACATGAATCGTTCGGATGGTGGGAAGCAACGAAAACAGCATGATACAATAATCCCAGAATCAAATCCAGATTCCACAAAGTGTGGGCTCGTCCAAAAGATGATCACTCCAGATGGCCAGCCCAAAGGTTTGAAAACTGTGCTTCAAGAACAAGGATTTGATATTCAAGGTTTACGCACAAAATGTTCTCCTGTGTGCCCTTTCGAGAGCAAGGGCTGCTGCATGGCCTGGTTACTGAGTCAGCAAGATGACTTCCGTAACCAGACTTCAATGCTCGAACAGTTGATCAGTGATGCTGGCCACAAGTGTATTTTTCTGCCAAAATTTCACTGTGAGCTCAATCCAATTGAGATGGTGAGTTTTTTAATCATGTTGAAGGATATTCTCTGTTAAATTTTCAACTTGACAGTACTGGGGTTGGTGCAAATACCATTACCGTCAGATGAACAAACCAACTTTTGCAGCAGCGAAGGAAGCTGCAGTCAACATGCTCAATTCATGCCCTTCAGAGGTAATCCGGCGGTTTATTAATCGGTCATATCATTTCTTGAGTGCATACCACCTGGGACTTTCTGGGAAGGCTGTGGATTGGACTGTACGCAAACAGAAACAGCACTGGCAGGTGTCACACAGTGCCATGATGGCGATTGAAGCTGTTCTAAACCTGTAGGATACACGTAAATATTCGCTCAAAAATCCCAAAATTTTGGCCACCCAAAAATATCGTGGGAAAAGATCGGGAGGTGTGTTTTTAGGCTTATTTCGATCAGCTGAGTCCAACCGTGACCTCCATTTGGCCCTAAAAAATCAAATTGGCCGTGTACAAAATTGGTGGGGTTTGACTGTCCCCAACTGTACCTTCAAGTTATTTGTGTGGAGAAATCTTGGAATTGATTGTTGCACAGACATCCCAAGGGGTTCAAAGAAAGTGAGATGTAAATTTCTAATATTCTAATCATGCATGACATTACTTCCAGGCCCTTCGAGGGTCCTCGGATACTGCCTCGCACAAAGATCTAGCAAAGCCGAGATCTCCTTTCCGGAAGGAAGGTGTTCGTACGTCGGCGCCTTGTCATAGACGATACCCGCTACACAAATCTAGGCGTAGAGAACAAGGTTGTTTAGTAAAATTGAACACGTCGTGCAATCACTATTCTCATAATCTCACAAGGATTTCGGCCGTCAAGCCCTTGACAGGAGAAGCGCAAGAACGGAAGCGATGGTTGCGGTACATCATGCTCTCCATCTCGTCGATCTTGATGACTTGATCGTTCCAATTCTAAAATCAGGGTAAAAAGTAAAAACCGACTCGGATGAGGGAAGAAAATGCAGCCACATGAACGAGAGTAAAGTGCCAGCACGTACATGAAACTCTTCGGAATACGGCCAGTCTTCGCTGCCCCTCGGTACCAGGGGTTCCTTCTCAGACAGCGACGGATCGAGAATGGCCTCGAGCGGGTGGTTAAAGATGTGATCGACCTCTCCGACGCAAGGATTCAGCGTACGAAGAACGTCGAGATTCGTGAGGAGTGCGACGACGGGAGTGACGATGAGCTGGGATTGAGAAAGGAACGGACGGAGAGTACAGAGAACGTGGACGTCGGGCGAGCCTAGAGGAAGTCCGACCTCCTCCTCGGCCTCTCTTAACTGTCACGCAAGAAAGCGAAAACGATCAAACGATCAAAAGTTCAAGTTCGGCAGATGATGTCAGAGCGAGACAAGCCCAGGGAAAGCTTACAGCTGTATGCACGAGATCCACATCGGTCTCGTCTGCTTTGCCGCCTGGCAGTGCCGTCTGTCCGGGATGAGCACGCAGGAGCTTGGAGCGTGTCGTGAGGAGGACTCGGAGTTCGCCGCTTTGCTCGTAAAGTAGAACCAGAACGGCGGCGAGTTTCTTTCTCGAGACGCCTGATCTGCGGATCCATGTTGGTACCGGCTGAGTTAGGAACAAGCTTGAAGTCGGTGCGCAGATCACCTACAAATCTGGTCGATTACTGGTGGCATGTGCGCAGAGTCGCTCGACCCCCCGCCTCGTTCTCTCGGATGATGCTTGCACGTCCATGTCAGAGCTTGACTACAGTGTGGTCTGTCTGAGATGCCGCGTGCGAGAGAGTATTTCGGTCGCAACAATTGCTATTGGTTGCATATGAAATCCGGCCGATAGTGCCAGCAAAGCGCTGAGGAAGAACATGAAAGATAGAAGAACAACAATCAAGTAATTTACTTTCAGAAATACAGATAAATAGCGAAATATCAAAACTACGGTATCATAGCAAAAAGGTATCGCCGACGAGATCTAAATCTTGACAGCTAGTATCACGTTCTGGGTTTTGGTCGCGGGATAAGAGAAACCTGAGTTGCCAACTTGCCCAATCTCGCAATCTGCGCCCCTGCGACTCCGTCTTCATCCGTGCTGTCTGGTACCGCTCCCTGTACATATCCCACACCCATAAACACGGGTGCACCCCCACCTCCACCATGCGCAAGGAAACCTCTCTGCTTCATGATCCCCGTGCCAGTGAACACGTCATCCTCCATTTCTGGATCCAACTCGTCGTTGCATTGATCCATGTCCGAAGAACGACCCTCTGCAGCACGTAGTTCTTCGTCCAGCGTCTGACGTCGTTTGTGCGATCTCTTGCGCTTGCTCTGGGAACTTGATCCAGAACTCGAGGAAGTCGGCGTGTGACCGTTCTGTTGTTGCAACCCAGATCTTGGGCGACCTTTCCCCGCCAGGTTGGGTTTTGTTTTCGATTTAGTTGGTCCGGGTTTCGACACCGGGATGAGCGAAATGGGGGGAATAGGTGCGGCTTGTGGGAACGCTGTATCTTCGTCATCCTCGTCTGAATAAGAAAGCGCTTTCGGCTTTGGAGTCGCTCCTCGCTTGGTACGGGCTGGGGCAGAGGGTTTACGTGGAGTAGGGAAAGGTATTGGAGATGTCGGTGGGCGTTTCTTGAACATATCAGAGGTGCGGCGAGGTGCAGGTAAGCGGCTGATCGTTCGGGGTTCTGGGTGCGAAGGTTCTTCCATATCGACGTCGATAACATCTACACGAGTGTTTGTGTCGGTGAATTTTTGGGTTGCTCGGGGCCCAGGAGGAGTTGATGGAACCCTGTCCTCAATGCTAGTCTCGTCTCGGTCGTTATCCGAACTGAGCGAAGGCGTAGTCACGTCAGTTTCGTTGCACGGCAGTGTGCGAGAAGGAAGAGAAAGCTCCGAAGACGATTGCGAT
>JBBPNF010000032.1:0-33841 GCA_038090755.1 Leccinum truebloodii | reverse complement strand
AGAAGAGCGATTTTTCGAACTCAGATTATATTCAAACTCGGATCGGATTCGGGTCGGAGTGCTACGCCATTTTGCACAAAATGGCGTATTTGCGTCTGACAAAACCCTCCTCTTAGGAGTCGGGGATTCCGTGTGCCCGCGGGCCGTGGGAATCACAATGTGAATTCGAAATGTGCCGGAGTCCTTGACGATCACATCATTTCAGTCGCCCGCCTTCCCTCTGAGTCACTCTCAGATCTCAGGTGTCACTGGCACTGCTCTCCTTCCATCACGAGCGACTCGCATCCATTTCCAAACCATTCGTTACGTCGTAGGCCCGCTCACTGCCATAGGCTATAGCGTCGAGAAAGACGACGAAAGGGTGCCACGATAGGTTATCGATTCTGCGTAAGGCCCTGGTGTCCCTTTTGTTTGAGCGCTGTTTTTGAATTTAGCCTCGCTTCAACAGGACCTGCAATAAAGGGGAAGAAGGTCTTCGTCAACTCACCCGTCGAGTACTAGCCGGCATAGAGGATGAACCACCCGGTCGGTCTCCCTCCTCTCGTTGCATCTGTGTGTTTACTGTCTGATTATATATGTACTTCAAGTTTCATTACTGTAATGCTTTGACTTTTCAAGCTCACGCTCAACCAGACGAACAAAGTTTCTGCCGGCGACGCGCGGCGCTACCCAAGTTATACTTAGCCCCGCCGATAGTCAGTTCCAATATTTATTTTTTCTTCTCTTCGCTCACGGGAAGCAAAACACGGTTCCGAAGTCATTGGTCAACCTTCTCGTCCTCCTGCAAGTTGCTACATATGCATCGGCAACCTACTGACTGTCGAACAACTTCAAGACGAGGATTTCGTCAATACGTTCAACCAATGAACGGAGATTGATATCCTGCAGTTCCGTTTTGTTCCGTTTTGTCATTCTCATATTCATATTTGTCCACCGCCATTATGATTCATGCTGATCATCAATCGTTTCCCCAAGATTGACGATGAACTCCAGGTTGGATCATCTGCCCGTGAACCGGAATATGTCCGGGTGAACGTAACTTGTCTGCAGCATCTCCACTGGGAAGATCACTCACCGTACTTTACACTACGACAGATCCAGCATTCGTAAGTATTTCGTGCAATTTCGGGCTGTCATCGCGTTCGAAAAAGGCAGCTGCGTCACGGTCAATCTCTAAATTATGGGTACCTCCGAGTCAGGTCCACACCCTTTGCTCCTGAGCGTAGCACACGATCCACCTCTTAACCCATCATGTATCCCCTCCCTTGTCCCCAAGTTGATCACACACAAACGGCGGGAATAGCCGAGGTCTGTCTCCGACTGACCCCATTCTCTGTATTTGTCCCAAACTTGAAACCGCGAAGGCTTTGAAGAAGAGTCTGGGATCCGAATACCTCCCCAACACCTCCACGACGCCTCCACTCCGCGACGGACGCTTTCTCGCGCGCGAATACCACCACAGTGGCAGAATCCATTGCTCACCTCGAACCGTGGCCCGCGCCGCCCGCGACAAAGGACTACGAGCACGTGCATATGTTTCGGTCATGAATACCTATCCATTTTCTATGCGTGGACCACGTAGGGTGCGCACCCCACAAGGAAGCAACTCCAGATAGGCTGTGAGGAGGTCAGCCTGCGGGATGAGACCGCGCTCTGTCTAGGATTGCGCTTGTTGGATGCCTCTGCCAACGGACTTAGCGGGTGTCCTTATTCCCCTGAAGCGACTGGAAACGTCCCTATGGAGGACGTCGTATATGCCCTTACCGCCAAGTCTTTTTGCGGCCATATCAATGAACCACTGGCATACACCGGTCAGCTCATTCCCCCTTTGCATTATTTGATACTAATGTTTCATGTCATCTCCTAGCACTTCGCGGGCATCGCTATCCAGCCTGGGAGGAATCCTGGTAGTAATAGTCGTCAACATTGTCAAATCAGACGAACGGCACATGCTGAATTCCAAAGCCCATGATACCTCTGACACTGCTGAGGCAAGGTAGCGATGCGATCGCTAAAGAGGGGAGATTGCGAGCTCCCGCCACTCGTGGTATTCGTTTCCCCGTACCTCCCGCGGCATGCAAACATAGCGAGTCCAAAGTTCCCGCAAATCGATCATTCAGAGGGCCAGGTCCCACCCCTCCTGCCACATGACCGTCGTTCTTTGGGGTAACAAGGTTCAGCGCTGCTATGTTTCTGGATATGCAGCGTTATTTGGAGTACGACAGGCTGCGGAGGGAGAGAATTTTGGTTTGTGCTCGCAAGCGGGATAATTAAATGAGCGCAGGCATCGGGTCCTCTCGTTACTGGGTCAGATCGGGCGAGCATGTGCGCGCGTAGTGGCCGGGGACAAGTAAGCCAGGGAGGACGTCGCGCACGAAGCGGTCAAACGGAAAATATCATGCGACATGGAAGAGCACCGTGGCATAAGGTACTACGGCAAGTCCAGGCGACTCATGCTTCTTCCCAGATCTCGGTACTGTCTTCCTCTCCCTTTCGTGCTTCGGCTATCCCTTCTCCCCTTCCGGAAGAACCTGAACCCGGAGCGACATCGTCGTTTCTGGTGAACTTTGCATTTTCATTCCCAGCGATCCCTTATATCCCTTTCACATCTTTTTCTGGCTCACCACCATCGTCATCCCAACATTACGCAAGGCCTTGGCCTTCGCCGTCTGTTTCAGACTGTGGATCTGACGTCGACAGTGTCAGCCCATTCCCTCTTCTACAAACTCCGCGGGGAGCAAACGTAATGTCGACATGCCCATCTGAATCGACAAGACGATGCGCGTGAGGCGGTAGGGGGTCGGGTACTTTTCGTGCAAAGTCAAGACTACAGTGTAACCTTACCTATACCCGTATGGCTCTTTGCGAACCGTATTATGATTACTAACTCCATTTCTACCAAGCCAACTAATACACGTCCTTGATCGTCAAGGAGGGTGTTGCTTATCTCTTTTTGTATGTCGTTCATGTGCTCATGCTAGTTGTCTCTGTTTTTGCAATCTAACTTGGCACCGCTGATAGAGTTTTGTTCCACGACACAGAAATTTGCTTGATACTATCTCCGCAGTGATATTAAAGCTGGATGACCCATTGGTCCCTGTCTGGTACCTCATCCTCGACCTCTTTCACTGTGCACCCATCGTTCCCCGACTTGTGATCAACATGCGTGCGTTGTTCGACAAGAAGCCGTAGTCGGTTGGAAGGGATTGATGATGTATTTGGCATCTCTTCGCGTTCTGGGAACGTTGCTGGATAGGATGCCTCTCTGGGATCGCGTTTGCGGATGTGAGCAGCCATCCGGGCAAGGAGGGTGAAGAGGAAATGGTGCATTCTAGGAATTGACTGGATAGAATACCATTTGACTCTGCCCCACCATATCCCAGCCGTTCAGCATTCCTTCATTGACTTGATTCTCTCGTGGGCAGAAATCTGTCTGTCGCTTCCAGCTTACGAATTTCCGAATCTCAGTAGGTGATTTATCCATCAGTTCAATCGAGAATAGCCTGATTTCTGATCAAGTACCTTAGGTTCTTACGTTCTATCCCCGAATGTTCATTACGACTCTCGTCAAGAATTGAAGAAATCAAGTTGTCGATGAAAGATACCACCTCTGCAATAGATCCCTATAACGTCGAGTATCATACGTTAGTATCCCGTATTGCTTCCGGTTTTTCATTGCGCAGCTCAACACGCGGCCATCGGGGCAGATCTAATCTCGCGCTTTTCGTTTGGAAAACGGTTGTCTACGTCTTTGAGACGGCCAAGGACCACGTTGGATCTCGGTCACCTCGAGCTGGATCTAAATGTCCGATACGACCAGATGACAGGAGAAACGCGGACGATCATTATGTAATGAATGGGAAGCCAAAGCGCAAGTTGGCACTCATGGAGCGAGACAGGCTCTACCTCAGATCGAAGGCACAAACTTTCTTTGGCCGACGGTAGGGCCGTGGTCGGTGACGGTTGGGTCCTGGTTCCTGAAGGTCCGTCTCTGGCATACCCTCCCTCGTGACTATAGACCCAATTTGTAGTGCAGGAACGCATATTCTTCATGTTCCCAAACGACTCGCTGTCAACTGCCCAGGCTGATCGTGGATACCATGTCCAAGCGGCAGGGCGCGATGTCCCTGTTGGCGGGAAGCTGCCGTTTCAACTTACAATCACCTCCTTAACAAAATCCAAAACGCACAGTAACATGTGGTAATTTGACGGTGAGCAAACTTTGTAACAGAACAGGTGAGCTTTGCTAATACCCGTGATTTCTAAGATAGAATAGAGTATTACTATACACAAGCAGGGTCACGAAGTAGCATATTCTTTCAAAGGACTGTGTCCATGGACGATTTGCTATGAATTGGAAGTACCCGATTCCTGTTCTATTCTGCGTCCCTCCGAGTCGAACCGAAGCAAACGGAGCATTGTCATGGTTGACCATACACTCAAGATAATCTTGTGAGTGGAAAAGGAGGACGTAAGTCCGCAGTCATCAATATTCTTGGCATTGCTCGTATTCATTTATCATTGCTTGCAGTGCCACTGCGCGTCCGAATGGACATTTCTTCCGCCCCTACGACAAGTCCCGTGGTCGCAAGGCGACTCCTCAAAAGACGCATCGAAGTATCCATATACTCACTGCCAAACAGATGCACGAAGAGATTCAGATCAGCCTACAACTTACCTGTTCCTCGGGAGCGTCTCACCACTCCGAAGAGTGCGCTCAGATTCGTCGGGTTCGCCGGCCAGCCGCACGCAATTGCATGAAAGTTTGATGCGTGATCTAGTGAGCGAGAGTGTGTGGATGCTAGTTTTTGTGCATGGTTCACGGCTGTCATTTTTTCAAGTAACTTGATTGCAATTTTCAAAGTTATTTCACTATTAATGTTTCTTCCCTTCAACTAGGAGTTGTTCTGCCTAATTGATCGTCAGGCAGTGGCAAGAGAGTATTTTTTCTTGTGAATGTGGTATGTATTGTTTTACCCCGAAGGTGCTACAGCCTCATGATCACCATTCCATCCTTCTTTCTCGCGGGCCCTCTCCGCCTTTCGCAGGCCGACCCGGGTCATTGCAGGTCATGCCCTATCGATGCATGCCGGGCTTAGTTCGCTAGTAAGTGGGGGGGAAGGAACGATGCCATGATCCGAGCATACTAGGTACTTGAATGATGGATACAACTGACCCGGAGCCCGGGTGGGGAAAATCGTTCAAGTTTTCCGAGTGACGCGAGACTAGTACGATAAGCAAGTATTAACGATTTACGCGTGGACGCTGTCTTCCGTAATCCCGGGCCAGTCCTTTACCCTCGCACAATTATCTCCGACGTTGCTGACCCGCTCTTTGATGGGCCACGACTTTGCTCGAGGCTCGCTTCCTTTACATCTACATCTACCTCCGCGTCCGGCACCGCCTTGGCATCCACTTCCAACGGTGGACAGCGATGACCTTCTCGCACTCACCCGCTGCTTCGTGGACGGCGCCTGCGCCTTTCCCCCGAACATCGCTCCTTGTTAAGTAGGCATGGACGTGTTAGCAGATCCAGCTTGACGAATTGTGACAGGGCGGGGTGGCAGTGACAAGTGAAAGATTCACGTCAAGGCGAGGAGTCCCGCCGTGTTCGATTCAGATGGAGGAACGGAGTAGATTGACAACTATGAGGAATTACTACTGCTTTATACTCCCTGTTCCAACGCTCGCGGCATCAACTTCAACGAGCATTGTCTACGTCTCGTTTGCGCGGGATTCGCGAGAGGAATATCCCACGGCCCATCCGGCGACTCACCCAAAAAGAGACAAAGAGTCGCGTCTTCCCGCCCTCTCCCGCCTCTCCTCGCCCGTCTCAACGCTGTGCACTCCGCCCTCCAACGTGCCCTCTCACATGCACTCGCGACCGCCGCCGCCTCCCCTTCAGAGCACACGGGCATCGTCCGCAACGTCCTAAACAATCCCTCCCTCGCCACCTGCTCCGGCCTCCCAACCCGCTTCGACCAGGACGACCTCTCCCGTCTCTGCTGGCTCTGGGAATGGGACTCCACCTCCCTCCCCGCTCATTCTCCCCCGCCCCCAGGACGACCCAAACCCGTTCCTCGTCTCCTCGTCTCCCCCGCCCCCAAAGGATTGGATTCGTGGCGCGATGGGCTTCGTCATCACCCCCACCTCTCATACCTCAAGTCTGCAAGGAAACGCGTCCCTGCGTACGGCATCGGCATCGAGGTCGAGATGGACATTGACAAGGGCATGACTGATGGCATGGCCGCCGTCGCAAGGTGGACCGCTGATACAGACAAACGACGAGCACAGTTCCGCGCAAAGCTGGAGTCTTGGGTCGAGGTACCTCTTTCCTTCATCCTCCCTCCCTCATTCAACTCACCTTGCTTTTCCCAGCTCCACTCGGCCACCAACCCAATCCCAATCCCAAACGTGCCCGTGGCAGACCTGTCCCGCATCGCTCTTCACAATGCTCAGCCTTCGTCCCTCACTCGAGCGCTTGCATCCGCATCCCCAAAGGGCCAAGCCATCCTCGCAGGCATGCTTCCCCACACCTCCTCTCCCTCAAAGTCTCTTTGTCTTGTACGTCTTCTGTGCTCTTACGGTCGTCATTGGGTAAGCCGCAGAGAGAAATTGCGTCGCATCGAAGCCACCCTGGGCGCCGAATTCTCGGACGACACCCATCTGCAACCATACTTTGACGGTAAAGTCCTTTTAACCTCGACATGTCGTCATGCTCACTTTTCCTCCCCCAAAGAATCTCCGCCACTGAAGCTAGTCTCATAGTGCCGCTTTTGTCCCAAATACCTGCGCATGCCAGATCCAGATCCGCACCTACCATACCTCGCGTGCAAACAACACTTCCTCCTGTTCCTATTTCACGCACTCCCTCCCCAATTAGTTCTCCGTCTCACCTTGCCCAGATGCCTTCCTTCTCTCTCGTGGGTGCCATAGAATTCCGACAAGTCGTCGCGTCTCTCCAAAGCCAGGCTACCAGTCCATCCCTCAATATGTTCGATTCCCCCGTGTCACCTTATGCAGGCAGCCATTACCACCCCCATCGCCGTCGGAGCCGCTCCAATTCTGTTTCACTGCACCCTCCACCGTCTGACTCTGACGAATGGGGTCGGGCGATGAGTGTTCCCTTGAACGATCGCTCTCCAAAATTGTTCCGCAGCACTATTCCAGAGGAGCCTGCACACGAGGAAGCAGACTGATGGGGCGGGCACGCCGAGGACAACACATGTACACCGCTTTCACTACCTATGATACCCTCGACTTCACAGACGCCTGCGTCTCCGCACGAGATGTTACCATTATCCGAAGAGGTTGAGGAAGAGAATCCTCCAGCGCCACCTAGGGGTCTATGGTACGTTCTTGTGCGGACGTGGCGCATCCTGTTTCCGTCGTTGCACCACTTCAAATCCAAGACCCTGATAGGGAAGATCGTTTCGCTTCTTGCAGTTGGTAGCCATGGTTCTCACGAGGAAAAGATATACGGACACGAGACGCGTCTGTCCGAATTCGAGGAAGGAGGGGTTGAGAGGGCATTGATTGCCGGACATGAAGTGCAGGAAGAACTTCGCGAGATCCAGTTCAATAAGTGGTTGACCGCCGTCCAATGTATTGTTGGACCGCTGTTCTGTGTCACCACATTGTTCGGTGCGTTGGTTTCGTTTTGTCACGAATGCATCTCTGTTGAACTCGGCGTCAAGGCAGGACCAGTCACGTAAAGTGGCTATTTGTGGGAATGGCCCTAGGGGGTTCTTGCTTGCATTGCTGGTGCTCGCCTTCGCCAGATGGGGGTCACACCCTGCTTTCCAGATGGCGAGATTTTCCATGGGTTTTCTCGTCGCCGTCGTGTAGATCATGGCGATCACAGACGAAGTCGTCAATGTTCTCCAGGTAACGGATTTACAAGGTCTCCGTATCGAGTATGCTTTACCAGACGTTCGGATTCATCTTTGGACTCTCGGACGCCATTCGAGTCATCGCGGTCTCACCATCTTTGCCGTCGGCAACTCGCTCACCGATCTAGTCGCCGTAAGTTCGCTTTGTCTCATCTCACCAACGTCGGCGCTCCCTACATGTCTTTGCCTCCACGATGGGCTTCTCAGCCTGCTTCGGCGGCCCGATGGTCAACATCCTCCTCGGTATCTCGGGAACATTCGAGACTAATTTAGTTCACCCATCCGAGTCGACAAGGACAACGGGCCAACGGGCCAGACTGCGAAATACCAGCTAGTATTAGCTGCTCTTTCGACTTGGACTGAAGTGGGCGGTCGGAGATATCGTCAAGCGGGGTTCGGGAGACATGGTAGTGGGATTACGGAAGGAAGTCGGGTGGAGTGGAATCCAGAACTATAGGGCTCTTTTCCGGAGCACAACTTCCGCCTCCCGCGACTGATTCCCAGACCATCCACGATGGTCGGAGGCACTTGACCTGGTCATCACGAACGCTGTGATCGTCGACTGGACAGGTATATACTAGGTAATCAGACGTTTGCATGTGGCCTCCATTTTCTGATGATGGCGTAGGGAGACATTAACGTTAAATCTGGAACCAACGTAGGTATTGGCAAAATGGTCGATCCAAATTTGATCATCGGCTCGTCGACGGAAGTCACCGCAGAGGATAAATTGATCGTTACAGAACTATCGACGTGCACATTCATTACATCTGTCTGCAATAGGTGAAGAAGGTGCTAGCTGTCGGCACGAACGACGACGATTTGAGGTGGTTAATGTACCAGTGGTCCAGTGCTGGTAGCATGAACACGTGTATGAGCGGGGGTGATATATCAAACAGGGTCCTGGTCCCAGTGTTGAGTACGAACGTGCCACATTATACACTTCTGCTGGGATGAAGAGGCGGGTTTGTTTCAGCGCTCCACTTCCCGATCTATTCTACCCTAATCTAGGTGGCTTCCGCACTCATCTGCATCACGAGGCGTTTATTTTCTCCACGATAAACACCGTCCAACTTGACAACTTTGACACGCAGGACGCACGGACAGACTGGACGTCGACTGCGTCGTCGATGTACGTCACCCTGCCTAGTACGGCAAGCCGACTACAACACAAGCCAGGCATCACATCGCCCCAGCAGCCCTCTGGTATGTTCGTGGGCAACGCTTTCTATGAAATCGATACCCACTTCCTGATAGCATCACGCCATGGACTCTTTGCTGAGTCCCTCTCACCGACTCGGACTGTGACAAATTCGTGGCATATTGTGACTATGGGGGGGAAGCCCTTCTACTAGAGCACGCCGATGCAGTGCAAGGCCTCAACGAGAGCCATTTCGAATTTTTTGAATCTTTGAATTTGTTTGGCGGCTTGGGCAAGAATTTCCCGAAACGGTTTTATGTACTAGCCTATTCGTGTTTCCAACAATGAGCTATCCGAAAATAAAAATAAAAACTCCACATGTTAGTCTGCCAATCTGTCGCGACTGCGTCACCTTCTTTCTATCTCGCTGGTGTTTTGGTTGGTCCATTGGAGAGCGTGTCATTCCGAGTTGTGTGTTCCCAATGACCTTGTCAGGATTCCAACGAATGCTAGTCGTCAGCCTCTGCGTCATTGAACGTGCACGCCATGCGGCACTGGCCCAACAGCATTTACTACGCGAATCCCCTCTACATCCCGTGCACTCCTCAGCGTTGAACACGATTTCCCGCCCATCCTGCGTCACGGCTATTATTGGCACCGTGTCTCCGTCGTTAGCACTGCGCAGGTCTCTTTCCAGTCAAGTCAGCGCCCGAATGTGCTGTATTCAACCGCACTTGGCCATGTTCTCAGTAACCCACTTGTATGCCAAGCCCCGCTCTCGCCGTCATGTCAGTTGGCAAGCTTCTCCAACACAACGAGTCCAGGCTCAAATCTTCCTCCTCTTAACACTCCGACCGAAAACAATTTCGACAGGAACTGGCTTGAAATATGCTCAGTGTGTTTTTATTTTTATTCTTACTTTTTTCATGCCCTTTCTCATCGTGTTGTACCAGGCAGGTCTTGACAACTGCCTTTCATCATCCCAAGACGTTGCCACACTACGCACGGCGTTCGAAGCAAACCTCCTCTCCGTCTCGCCCTCTGCAACGCCCTCCCTCTCCCTCCACTCATCCTTGGTTGTTTAACTCCCCCAAGTGCCTCCTTGGAGAGGCAGGAACGCGATGGCACCAAATTCACCAGACGGGAAGTCCATATTTCTCTGTTGCATCCCTTATTCCTTCGGCCTATGGGCGCATCGGCGTGAACAATTGAACCAGCTGTCAGGCACCTGACTTCTTCTGTAGCTCTGTACGTCTTTCCATTCCATTTAGTTCATGGCCAGGTTGTCCAGCAGGGTCCACTCGATCCCTTGCTGCGCACTGGTTGCTTATTCACGGGCGAGCTGAGTCATGTATCGAGCAGGAGACTTCGTGTCGCCATCAAGTTCATTGTCGCTCGTCCCAACGACATCTGGGAGACTCGACCGGATCAACAAGGTGCCAACCGTGGGTGTGATTGTGAGTCGTCTTCAGGCTGCGGCGATGTATTCCCTGTCGACACCGCTTCCTTTGTCCATCCCAAAGCAAGTTTTTGGTATTCATTAGACTATAATCACGGCGGTTTCCCTGTCGTCATGTACGAACCATTGAGCGATCATGCTACCAGTAATATGGATCGCCTTTTCTTGTAAGTCTAATACCATCTGGCGTACAGTTCCACTAAATGTTTCAGTAGGTCGCTGGCCCAATTTGCGGTCTGTTCGGCGCGCCCACACGATACGCGAAGCCCCGCGGAGTCGTATACACACTGGTTCCATGTCTGTGACCTCACCACACCAACTCCGTCGCGTAATGATGAACACTGCAAATGCGAAGGTTTTTTTTAATGAAGACCGAGTCCCTCTTTTGTGTATTATGGGAGCATGGTTTCTCATTCAACATTTCGCTGTGTACGTTGGTCTCGGTAACAGGAATACATGGCGACGGCTCTCAATCAGAGTCTGATGCGAGTGGCGAAAAGGATATATATATGCATCCTCAGGGCGCTCTGCGCTTGCCGGACATCGACATCATCCTCGAAGTTAAGCGGTCACGTTCTGGATATCAGTCCATCTCATTCAATCTCTCGCAGCGCATTAGAGGACCGCGCAAAGGCATGGTCAAGTGGCCGATCCTCCCATCCGCGCATCCTTAGCCCGTTTTCACCAGCGACCTGGTGTTCTTGCATCACAACAAGCCTCCAGACTACCCCTTCGTCAAACTCTACTCCTCGCCCCGTAAGTGCGCGAGTGTTGGAACAGGTGCTTTACAGAGACTGAAACCGACATGCTTAGGATCCCATGCCATCGCCTACGTCACGGTTTAGCGATGCATAGAGCATCCTTACTTGCCATCACGCTAGCGACCCGGAACAGTCTTGGCCTGACTATGAAACAAGGACGAAGGCGTCAGTGATGCTTGCTCTGACTTGCCTATCGCTGTTCCAGCATCCCCGTCCGCCTGTGTGAGTACCCCCGGTCATCTCCTTCAGACGTTTTAGGTGTAATTTCATCATCAATATCACGCCCGCTACACTTCTGGCAAACAATATCACACACCTGCGATCTTGTCAAGTCGACTTGTGAACGCCAACATTAAGTAGGAGTGGGGTAGTTGGATCAAGAAGGATGGTGTCGGGGGTTTGAGAATGCTCGTGTTTACCTTGTCCGATAGATTGGAGCAGAGGGATGGATCGGAGCAGGGAGGTGAGAGGCACAAATGTTACCGGTGTTGAAATCCTGCATTCGACAGGTCGGCCCGATCGCAAGAAGAGGGGAATGTCACGGTCGAACTCCGAACACGTTCGTTCTTCGCGCCCATACGTTCCCTTCTGTGACTCTTCTACTCTCTCGGCCTTCTGTTAGCATCAGTCTTGCCCATCGCATCCATCAGGTTGCCCCATTTCTCACAGTGATAGGCACCACGGTGGGTAAGATTGCATCCGAATACATATTGACAGAAGGCTACCGTGCTTTAACAAGGTTACTTACTCGATGGATTTATGTGTTCGGATTTCTTCAAATGTAGGCTTTTGGTTGCGATTGGATCCACCGACGAGTCTTCTTTATTTTTACATGTCTTGACTCTGTGTCATCTGGTCGAGGTAAACGTCGTTTCGATTAAGCATGCCTGCATTGCATTTAAGTCACCCATTCTTGCAGCTTATCATGATCTTCTGGGCGGGAGACCAGTCTATCATGCCGAATTTTAGATGAGATGGGCTGGGACCTGTTGCATATGTTCCGGTCACGGTTGAGAGGCTGTTGCCCAAATTTCCTTTTGCTTCGTTTGTCTAACTTTCGTCTTCATGTCGGTTCCCTCTGGTGAACCAGTAGACCAATGGTTTATCATTGCGTTGACCAGAAAATGTTGTGCTCGAACAGACTCAGATCGCAGATCTGTGATTGTGCACGTGATTTTGGCTTGCTCTCGACCCCGCAGCACTATTAGCTAATCTATTCCCATCGCTTTCCACTTCGTGCAAGTTGGGAAAGATCCTTTGTTTATTTATTTATTTATTTATTTAATAGCCTTGTTCTAGACTCGGACACGTGTACTACTAGTAGTACTACTACGGTGTACCGTGGCACAAGTTACAGGCAAATACTAATGTACTCCTCTGTCAAGTATCACTTGCATGAATACCTCATTTCAAACTTCTATCAGTGTTGCTCCAATGTTTGCTGAGTTTTTTTTTTAAGGTACGTTAACATGTATGTACAAGAAGGAATGGGGTAACTTGACCTCCCACTGATTCAAGCTCTCACACTCACACTGGCAGTCCAAACGCTGAGCCCGGCAGACTGCAGTCCTGTGTATTAACGACCACCTCCTCCCATGGATATCGTCGAACGATTTTATGCTGTCGGCTCAGTTTCCCCTCGCTCGTTAACCATCAATATTTCAGGCAAACCTGGGGACTCCGAGTCAGAGTCGTTTGCCGACGACATCAGGTCTCATCGTTTTTTGCCCAGCACCCCCCCATCCCCCTGCTCTTCAGCATCATCATCGACCGATTCCTCAGTAGGAGGAGCAGGTCAGATGCCCGATACCCAGAACACTAAGACAAGCAGCCCCACCGTTACGCCCGAGGTAGTCGTTCAAGCTTGGTTCGCAAATACGTACTTATGCGAGACATTTCAATTAGGGCCCTGAGAATTTATCACTAGCTTTTCGCGAGGCCGATCGAAATGCTTACCTCTGGTATGCCGCGTTGAAGGCGAAGAAAACCGCCATGGAGAATATGCTACAGGCTCAGCAATCGCTGGAGCAGATAGAGGAAGTGGTCGCAAAATACATGCCCAGGCAGGCTATCGAAGATGCTCACAGACAATGCTTATCTGCATTGGATCCATCTGTTCCGGAAGATTCGTATCTTTTAACAATAGGTCGTGCCGATGTCCATCCGTTCTCGTCTTATTTATTACAACCCATACCTCCTGGTTACCCTTCTTCCTTCAAGTCTGTTCGTGGGGGTTGCCCTGGAGATAAAGATGGAACCCAGGCCATCTAAGCTGCTTCGGTTTCCACCCGGGGATGAATTTCAAAGGGTCAGTCCGGTCACGTATTGATGATACGCCAGTTATTGAAGTTCGATAGTGTTGGTCCGATAGCTGTGTCGCGGTTGTTGTGTTATCACGAACTTTACCATAAGCATTAGATATTCTGTTGTGTTTTGTATCGCTTCCCAACTCGAAATATTCGAAGTTCAGAGAGAATTAGATTAGCAGTCAAGTCAAGTCAAGTCAAGGGAACAGTCGACTAATATGAAGCAAGGTGAGAACTGGCTGTCGACTACAGCCCTTAAAATTGGCGCCTTCCGTGCGGCAGTGCCGGTACGCTCAGCCTGGGCCCATTAATGATTGTAACGCTGACATATGCTACAACAGGCAACTTTGACAGCGCCGACACGACCAACACCCAACTGCCGACTTGGATTCGCAACCTGGTCGCCTAACATCTGTCCTGGCTGAATCTTCATCGACCGTATTTCTTGAATGAGAGCAGACAGCAACCGTTTCAGGTCCTCCGAGTCTGCTGATCTCTTCGAATAGCCGTCAGCAAGGCCAGAGTCAGATTCAAGGCGGGGACGTTCTCCGAGGAGTTTGAGTTGCTGCTCAACAACTAAACTTGTTACCAATCAGACGGGCCTCAGAGCTGTATGCACGGGGTGCAAGTCATTACTAACCTGAACTCGTGTGCCGTGAATGAAGTTTGTCCAGGTCGCACGCAGCAGCAACCTGAGTTAGTGGCAGACTTGCGGGAGCTGTCAATGTGTCAAAGTCAGTCAGTAATCATGTTGGCACGAAGGTAACATACGTCTAACACGGAGTCTGCCTTCTGAAGATGCCATAGAGATCAGGCTTGCAGGTAGTGAACAACACGATATGTATTTAAATGATGCCGATCTCCATACGTCGTACTACGACGTTGATCTGCTCAACACCATCGGGTCACTATGATGGCCTTCTAGGCTAAATCCAGAAGTTAGCGACAGAGCGATCTAAGTGATGGGAAATATTGGTGAGCCGACCAGCGCACCCTGGGTTCTCAGAATTTCCTTTCATAAGTTTGCATGTTCAGCTTTGTCGCTAGTTTGCAAAGACATATTTGTCGGCGCTACCATTGCCGAAACTTAGTGGTGACAGGAAATACGGGCGAGTTGAAGAGGCTGAGCCGCTCAGCATCCCGGATCAGCGAAAGAGTCCTCGAATGCCGTCGCTGATCGCCGAAGTCCACTGCCTGCTACGCACCTCGTTTCCCGGAGTCGCCTAGCCGAAGTACACCGTCCGAGTTCGAATTCGGAAGGCCTTAGTAAGGCCTTCTTATCTCGCAATCTTCCGCCGACGAGTCGGAAGGCCTTCTTATTTTTCATCAACTGCCGAACAACTATCTCGGCTCATTCCTTTCACCGTACCAAGCGGTATCAATCTACGCTCATTCACCGAGCCGTGGATATGGATGTTCCGTGTTCGGATTCCCCGACTCCTGAGAGGAGGGTTTTGTCAGACGCAAATGAACCGTGGTTTGCAAAGTGATTCGCTTACGTGATGTAAGATGTCTATATAATCTGAGTTTACATACTTAACGTACCAACTTGAATGTAACCAATCCGTCGGAGTCGGGGACTGGCCCGGGCGCGGGCGCCACCACGATCATTCAACCGAAAGTAAGATGCGGCCGATTGCTGCGGATCATATCGTAAGTAATAAGTCACCCCATCGTGAATCATTGGCAGATCCGGGCCGGTGGCAGATAACGCTCCGCTGCGGCAGCCCGTGACCCTGTGCGAATCACAGGTTCGAGGCAGGCGCCACACTTGCTTCGAGTAGGATCCCAGTCGCCCGTACTACTTCCCGTGTCGTTTTCCGACGCCAACAACGAAGGTGAGCACACGATTCCACTCGCCTCGTTGTCCTCACCTATCCTCTGTTGCTCGTGCAACAACGTGACAACAACGCGCGTCCACGCGTTGTCAGGACGACACAATGACGATGACGTTGACGTTGATGGTGAGCCACGTATTCATCCTCGACGATTCCTCCTCGTCCCCACCTTTTCACCCTTAACACACGCACAACCTCCCCCGGGCCCGCCGCTGCTCGTGGAAGGAACCGAGACAGCGCAACGTGCTGTGACGCCGTCCGAGCGGCTCTGCCAAGCTCGTCGAGGGGCACGAGTGAGGCACGAGCAGCCCCTGCTAACCCAATGACCTCGATCTCGACCGCATCGTCTGCTTCCCAAATGAAGGACTTTGCATCATCAAGGCGGGCTCTTTTTACCGCTGACTCCATCCAGTGCCGCCACCGAGCCATACAGGCAGCAACACCAGCTTGGGTCCCGTCGGGGGCACAAGTCACTTAGCTATATTATTGGGTAGTTTGGGACGACCAGCAAGTTCAAGTTGATATCCCGTGTCGTAGTACTTACAACCCGCGCTTGTTTCGCAACACTGAAGTCAACATGATTCAATGTCCGTATACGTGAAGAGAGAGATCGGAATATAACGTGGATCGAGGATTGTCAAATGTCGATCCGCATACAGTCTGATACAGAGGCCTCGTTATTTCACAATCTGAACAGCACGATCTGTGCATCACCCTGTGCATCACCCTGTGCATCCCACCCAGCGAAACCTCAACATGACCGACCCAAGCCGTTCTCGTTCACCGCTCTGTGTGTCCCTTCGCCGCATCAGGTCTAACGTGTACTCGACGCTGAGCGTCACCCACTCGTCCACCTCGATGACATCTGAGTATTATTGAGATTGAATATCCATACGCAACGGGTTTCTGATCAAGAGAAGATCTTGAACTTACCCCTTTGTTATCAGCAGTGAGTTCGCCACGGTAATAGACCGTTGAATGTAATCTATGTCAGCTTCAGAGAGGGAATATGTGAGTGCGGGCGCAGCAGAAGATGGGATGCACGGTAGACGGTACCAATATTGCTCATTCTAAGCTTCCTCCGTTCGATCCTCTCCCCCATAATGATCTCCAAGGACCAACGCCCTCCTGAAATCCCGATCCATTCTGTCCGTCAGTGTCGGCGTCGGGTATGTACGCGACGTACTCTGAGCGCTGCGAGTCTGTCACGACCCATGTTCAAGCAATGACATCACAGGCCCGGGGGTGAGTACTTTGGACCGGGTCGTCCGTGACCGTCCGTGAGAAATAAAGTTATAAAACGAGCTCGAGTACACACTGGCAGTTGCGCACAGCGAGCTCGTTGTACAATATCCAACACACGATGCGCAGGACGTTGCACCTCGCAGGACTATCCTCAGGATTTCCATGAGTCCCATGCCTCGCCTACGCCGACCCTCGCTTGCACCAAGTCCCCGAAGGAGTTCAACGTTCCCAACACCGTGACCCTCGTCGAGGAGGGTGTTTGGCACGTGTCTCGCATTGTCACAGACCGTGTCATCCTCCCACAAATTCCGCACCGGAGAAACCTCCGCGTAGACAGAGAGCCTCAACCTACCTGCGCTTACTGGAGACTCTGACAACAGAGCGCAGCTTCCACCTGGACCCGACTATCTGTGACTCACCCCAGCACCTGCAGGAGTGGCCCATCACACAACAGATGTTCCCCACACTTCATATATCGCCAGCGCGTCCCTCGACTTCCTACTCAACAACAACATATTTGCCATGGCTGTTGCTCCTTCTTCGACTGCCTCCAAAGCCCCGGTCAAGGCGCCCGCGAGCAAGGCCAAAAAGGCTGCCAAGACGTCTGCTGCACCAGCAGCAACAGCAGAGGGTGGCAAGAAAAAGAGACGCAAGGCTCGCAAGGAGACATACTTTTCATACATCCACAAAGGTGTGTGATTCGTTTCCAAGACTGTTCGCTATCTCATTTTCGTTGCAGTCTGGAAGCAAGTGCACCCTGATACGGGTATCTCGAACAAGGCTATGGCCATTCTCAACTCCTTCGTCAATGATATTTTTGAGCATCAACACCATGCTGGAGAATATCATCCTCGACCATTTACCATCTGCGGAGGGCATCGAGAATTCAGAGCAGACCGTGCTCGTCGAACTCCCCCCCAAGAAGCTGATCCTGTCAGAGAAAGCTCCGCGTAAACAGAGAGTCTCGGACAGCTGCCCACCTACGCTAACGTCTCCGTCCGACGACGGACCGCAGCTTCCATCTAAACTCGACATTCTATGGCTCTCTGACTCACCACAAGACCCGTCCGTGCTGCCCCCACCAGAGCTCTTCGAAGACGCTCTCACCAACCTACACATCGCCCTCCATCCACAGACATCGCGCCGCATATTCTTCTCTTGCAGGTCCATCCGTTAAACCAACCCTTGCCCTGTATTGCCCCCGTAGAATACGTTCTGGACGAGACCGTTCGGGAGCTGGCCTGTAGAACCGGTGTAGAGGTTCTCGTTATCGATTCTGTCCATCTCGCTGCAGGATATTTTGGAAAAGGTGCAGTCCCCATCCCATCCATCCCCCCGTGCGCCTATCTATTCCTCACACAGCGGCCAATGCCATCCAGCTTTAAACCCTCTCCGTTACCATCCTGCTCCTGCTCCTGGTCCCTTTCCGTCTCGCCTTGTTGCGTCCGTCCCCGAAGAAGAGCAAGAATCTGAACTGATTTCTCTCCATTGGCCAGTATTTCTCACTCCACGTCCTAGCCCCGGTCGCCGTGTCTCGTGGATGTCCCTGCTCAGTCTTTACACTCTCGTTCGTTCTCCCCCCCGAGTCGAATCATGGCCTTCGCTCGTCAACGTTCCCTCCCCTTCAGCTTCTGACCCATCGCAACCTCAACGCACCCGCCCACGCATCGTCTATGTATACGACCTCCCCACCCTTGCTCCCACAGCACCTACCTGGAATTCCCACTTCCTCCGTGCCGTACGCGCGCCCAAGACTGGACCTATCGCCCGTCCGTCATCGTCTGTCGCCTGTCCAATGACTATTGTGTGTGTTGTGACCCCAGTTCACGGGATCATGGTGCGGAAAGGAACTGTAGAATGACCCGACGAATGGAGGTAATCGAATTGGCCATGCGATTAGGTGTCGGAGGAATCGGAGGCGTGCTGGATGCAGGTTCGAAGGGTGTAGGCGACGAGACGGCTCTGGCGCTGACTCAGAAGTCGTCCAGGCCGAGAAGGAATCAGGGTCGAATTACCGGGAGCTTGAAGCAGACCCGGAGATTGTTGGATCTTCTGCAGACGCTTCCCCCCGGCTTGACACTTCGTTACACTATCCCGAGGAGCACGAAATGTGGGAAGACTGGAGCACGTGTGTCGACCCCTGGTCTTCAATACGTTAAATTGCAGATTGAGCGGTTGGAAGTGTTGTGTCCTCCTCCACCATCTGCATCTGCAGTTCCTTCCTCTGCAACATACAAAACACCTGGTGCACCCCTTGAACTGACTGCTGTTCCTTGGTCCGCGATACACAGCGCCTGGGCAGCACAGCCCTCGTCGTGTGACGTCGGGCCTGGTCAGGAGACGTACGGGCCCGTGTTCCTCGCGAAAGCCAACAAGACGATGCCACCAAAGACGAATTAGACGCGTTTGAACTAGAGGAAGGCGAGGAAAATAGTGGTGGAAAAAGTCAACAAGACAAAGATCTCGACCCTCATGAAAAGCGGCTGTTGGGTTGTCTCGTCGATGCGGGTAAGTAAATCGAACGATAGAGGTTGTGCATTAACACTGATACGATTTGGATGACCCCAAGGACAATGGCGGCTCTCGCGACCTGGGTTGCGATGACTCCACACCTGCCTCTCTGCCCCCGGCGGACTTCTTCTATCTGATGCCACTGGTACAACCCGGCATCGTTATCTCCATTCCTCCGACCTCCCCGTAGTTTCTCTTTTCCTCCATCTTGGCTCCATCCCCACTGGTACTCCCACTCCCGCTGTCGACCTTTATGCCTGATACAAGAACTTTAGTGACTCGAGCAGCATGAGTGTCCCTCCCCAACGCCTTCGTCACCGCCGCACTAACCGCGTGGTTGCAACTAAAGGGCAAGCAAGAAAACACTACCCATACCTCTTTTTTTGCCCCAAGTTTCGTGCATAAGGTTTTAGAGTGCCTAGATGCGCACGTGATTTTCGTGCGGTAGTGGCTTTGGCTGTCCTGTGCGTGTTGTTTCTTATCCCCTTCGCTCGTTGTCTTACTACTACGTTTTTTTTCTCCCCTCCTTCTATCTCCGTTTTCCCTGTCACGTAGATGGCGACGTGCTTTACATACCAGATAGGAGACCCTCTGAGAGGTTTGCATGATCGAATTCCAGCGGTTCTCTTGTTATCGCTGTCTCATGTGGGTCCTTCCCGTGATCGTGTCAGTGTTCATACATTGTCTCTCGTTTGGTCACAGGCCCAACCTTCCTTTAAATTCTCTATCATATCGTGTTGCTCTGATTCCATTTAACATATCAAATACAATGCCATAAAGGCACCTTTGAGCACTCAAAAGAAGCACTTTTATCACGATTATTACTTTGCTTTGCGTGTAGCTGTGTTTGTTAGTGACCCACTCCGGTGACTCGGACCGGTTCATACAAGAGACAAGCGGCAAGATTAGAACTAGATCGACGATTCTGCCGATCAATTACTGGATCATCGAAATATGCAACCCCCGTCACGGTCTCGTAAGTCATTATCTTCGTAGTTCTAATGATTCCGTTCCAGGACCAAAAGATTAATCGTTGCACGAAACGAGTTGGCATCCATCGGGACCGGTCAAACTTGACACCCCGGTAATTAGTATGTAACCAGAACCTTCAAATCAGCACACCACGGGTGGGAAATTGATTCGAAATCGCCATCATGATCAAGTCGGAACTATTTTCAAGTCCGAAGAACACGTGCGACACGTGTTTGCTCGCTGCTCTCGACAGGCTGACTTACTAGGCTAGTCACATCCTGCGGCGGTTCCTGGACCTGTAAATGTTTTCCGGCTCAAACCAAACTTGTGTATGTGGCCGATTCTTCGACAACGCTGGTGCCTTTACAAGACACCATAAAAGCTGTCAGGAAGGCAGAAAACGGCTGGCAAATGTCCTCGCCCAGGCAAAAGAATTCCATAGCCGGAAAAAGCGACGCATCCAAGGCGTCGATTCAGAAGAATCACCACTGTCCTGTGAACGGGATTCCGAGTCAAACCGTACTGTTGACGGTGCGCAATTCAAAGTCTCAGGCTCCAATGACAGGCTAACATTGTTATGGTGAAGAGCCGCCAACGTCCGAGTCACTGGCTACAATTTCACAGCCCAACCGGCCTGTAACGCAGACTGAGAGTCAAGCCCACACATCTGAGCTCGATGAGATAGTACGTGCATACCCTTTTCTTTGATGAATCAGAATCGCAGTTGTCTGATGCATGTATTTAGGCAGGAGTTGACGCACTTCCTCTTTCTCTTCGTAGGGCCCGACGTGTCAATTGTCGGCTTCCGAAACGTTTTCGGGACATTCTTCCAGAGGCCCCTCTGCCACTGCCCCCACAAGAAGTGGTCCCACCTCAAGCCCCCGCGAACCCGGCCTCCCGTCACACTCAACCGGCCACACCCGTCCTATCAGATCCGAGCATGCAGTCTGTCGAGCTTCCGAGTCTTCCAAAGCAGCATCGCCCAGTCGTAGTCACCCAAACGAACTCGTTCGGCTTGTTTCGTTTGTATGATGAGGGTTCGACTCCAATTAACGACCCCGAGGATCAGAGTGGGGGTGATCCGCTTGAATCAGGGATCGAATCTGAGTCCACGATGGCTCTGCAGTCCGTCTCTGCAAAGATCTTCCATCCATACCCCAATGAAGTCTCGTGGCGCATCGGCGACTGGTACTGGAACCACGGCGCCCAGAAGTCCAAGAAAGGCTTCGAGAGCCTCTTGAAGATTATCGGAAGCACTGACTTCCGGTCTGAAGACTTGCGTCGCACCAACTGGTGTGCAATTGACCGTGACCTCGGCCGTTTAGACGTCGGTGGCAACTCTCATGAAGCAGGTCCGAGCCACCGTAGCAATTCACAAGATTGGTTACCTGAGGCTGATGGTTGGATGCGGAGAAATATCACAATTTCTATTCCGTTTCCCCGACGTTCCTTACATCCAGGTCCAAGAAAATACACCATCTCTAATTTTTACCGCAGATCGCTTCTTTCGGTCATTCGCGACAAACTTTCGGATCCGTCGCGGTGCAAGACCTTTCGCTTCGAACCGTATCTCCTACGGTGGAAACGTTCACCGGCATGCGGGGGAGATGATGTTGGTGTATACGGTGAACTTTTTTATTCTGAAGCATTCCTTACAGCCCACCGCCAGCTGCAGGACCTACCCCTGGATTCCGGCGGCTGCACCTTGCCTCGCCGTATCGTTGCCTTGATGCTTTGGTCTGACGCTACGCAATTGACTTCTTTTGGCGATGCAAAATTATGGCCGCTATATCTTTATTTCGGAAATGAGTCGAAATATCAAAGAGGCACTCCAACTGCGAACTTGTGCTCACACGTCGCATACTTTCAGACTGTACGTATTCATCGATAATGAGATATAGCGCTAATCAATCTTCAAATCCAGCTTCCTGACGAGTTCAAGGATTTCGTGGTGGAACATCATGGAGGTGATAAGCAACCTGCTGACCACCTGTTTACTCATTGCCACAGGGAATTATTTCACGCCCAATGGAAGGACATCCTAGACGATGAATTCCTCAAAGCTTACGAACATGGCATGGTATTTGTATGTGGGGACGGCATCAAGAGAAGGCTGTTCCCTCGTATCTTTACGTATTCGGCGGACTATCCCGAGAAGTGAGTACTGACTATTCGTTGGACTGACATTCTAAGATCCTCGTTTATAGGGTGCTAATTGCGAATGTTCGCAACCTTGGTGGATGCCCCTGTCCAAGATGCCTTATCCCCAAGGACCAAGTACAAAATGTTGCCACAGCAAACGACCTATCGCAACGCCTTGTCTTATCGAGGCATGACACTGCGGAGCGGCGCATGAAGATAATGTCTGCTCGCCGGTTGATTTATGAAGATCAACTAGCTGTCGACACTCCTCGAGCGGAGATGCTCCTCAAACCGGAATCCCTGGTACCGACTATAGTAAGCATTCACGACTGTGGCCTGGGAATGAGATCAATAATATTATTGCATTTCAAGAACGCATTTTCGGAACGGCTAAGTCATACGGGGTTTGATTTCTTTCTCATACTCGTTGTTGACTTACTACACGAATTTGAGCTGGGCGTGTGGAAAGTTATATTTGTCCACTTACTTCGTATGGTTGATAGTTTGAAGGGAAACGTGTTGGCTGAACTGGACCGCCGGTGAGTACCTTAAGTTCTGTTGCCGGGTTCTGTCACGGTAATGATCACTTGCGAGAAGATTTCGTCAAATGCCCACCTTTGGTCGCAGCACCATTCGGCGTTTCCGTAAGAATGTATCAGAAATGAAGAGGTTTGCTGCGCGGGATTTCGAAGATGTATTGCAGGTTGGTGTTCTGTTTCGCTTGTCATCACTTCTGTCCCATTAACGCGGCTGGTTGGAGTGCTCTATTCCTGTTTTTGCAGGATTGCTACCGGACCCTCACAGCGCTCAAGTTTTGCGCTTGCTATTCGTCCTCTCTCGTTGGCATGGTTTGGCCAAACTCCGTTTGCATACTGACCAAACGCTTCACATATTTGACACGGTGACCAAGGACCTCGGTGAATGTGTTCGTAGTTTCGCCTCAGATACGTGTCTCGGTTTTGCGACCAAAGAGTTGCCCCGCGAAGCTGAGGCCCGCCGACGGCGACAAGCGCAACAAAACCAAGTCCAGCCAAAGAAGACTCAAAGAATTACACCGTGTTCACAAACACGACAACCCAAGTCCTTGAATCTTCAAACTTACAAATTCCATGCCCTGGCAGATTACCCATCGCAGATTAGATTGTATGGCACCACTGACTCGTATTCCACACAGTCTGTACGAGCTCTTTCCCAATAATTCTATGTATCGAGCTGATTTTCCAAACCCAGGGAGAACTCGAGCACCGCACGAGTAAAGGACGGTTCATTAGAACTAGCCGGAAAACTTATGTACCACAGCTGGCCGCTATAGAACGGCGGCAGGCTCGCATCCACCGTATCCGTACAAAACGTGATGCGCTCAGCATGACGGATCCGGTACCTAACCATCCTGATGAGCATCATATCATTGGCCGATCTCAGAACTTCCCGGAGGAGCTCACGAGATTCGTGCAATCTAACATCGATGATCCCGCCACCAAGGTTAGTACATTGTCCCTCCTTATTATCGAACGTTTATCTCGACCCAGAATTTCGTCTTGAAGATGAAGGCTCATATTCTCCCCCGCATTGCCACTATCCACCAAGAGGGGGTTCAAGGACGTACATTCACTGATATGGACCTTTCGGAGAGTTCAGATGATGCCCACTTGCATTTATCACGATTGAACCATGTAGTGTTCCATGGAAACAAGATATACCGCCATCGTTTGCTTCGCGTCAATTATACGACTTACGATCTTCAACGCGAATTCGACAATATCAATCCTCGCACGGATAACCGCAACATCATGCTGTTGTCCAACCTAGATGGCAGCAGTCACCCGTTTTGCTACGCACGGGTGCTAGGCATTTTTCATGCCAATATCATTTACACTGGTCCTGGCTCGAAGGACTTTCGGTCGCGCCGGGTCGAGTTCTTGTGGGTGCGCTGGTTTGAACTCGTACAGGAATGCAATGCGGCACTCGGATGGGAGCAGAACGCCCTGGACACTGTCAAGTTCTTACCGGTGGCGGACGAAGATGCCTTTGGTTTCGTTGACCCTGCCGACGTGCTCAGAGCTTGCCACGTCGTTCCTTCCTTCGTGGATGGCGCACTTCATCCTGATGGGGTTGGAAAGTCTCTATATGCGGGTGATTCCGAAGACTGGAAATGTTATTATATCAATCGGTAAGTTCGTCGAAGTCTTTCATGCACTGACTCCATCCAATAAATCCTTCTTAGTTTTGCAGATCGTGATATACTCATGCGCTATCACTGGGGACTGGGTATCGGTCATACATATTCTCATGCAACAACTCTTGTCAATTCCGAGTCAGAGTTACTCAACACTCACCCACCCCAGCAACCTTCGAGTCCAGATGAACACGAAGCGGGAGATCAGACAAGCCGTGTCGATGATAAGATCAACGACTCGGAACATGATTCGGAACCGGAGTTGGAGTTGGATTATGAGTCTTCGATATTCGGCGACTCGTCGGATGAGTCTCAGGCTGACTCCGAGTCAGCGTCGGAGTCAGAGTCCGTCTTAGGAGACTATGCTGATATGGATGGATGGGATTTATGCTTGGATACCTTGTCGGACAGATACGAGTTTTAGGTTGTACTATCTTTTGCTGTCACTGGTATTACTAGTAAATGATGCTTTCTCCATCAACGATGACGACGATGAACAGCCGAGTCGGAATTGCTGAGACGTTGACGCCTTGCGTCTTTTATTATTTCTGTCACCACCCACTAATTTCCTTCATGACCCGCCCGCTCTCATCGTGTCCCGTCCACATCCTTGCTTCCGCTTCGCGCACACCTAGTAGTAATCGCAGTCCCGTCGCGTCCCGCGTGTTCCTTTCTCCGCCCTCGAATCGAAACAACACAGACTCGGACTCGTGGAACAGCTCAAGTTGAGACTTCGAGGACCCGAACGCAGCGTGGAAGGAAGATCAAGTGAGGCTCCTGTCCAAAGTTTGTCTCATTTTTTGCTGTGATTCGCCCCCGCTTATATTTGGTTTCAGACCTTTAGATGACGTCCGAGTCCACCACCTCTTCCTTGTTCGGCTCCCCAATGTCAATTTCTGCTCCACTTCGCCCAGAGTCATCTCTTCGCCGCGCTTCCACTGTCACCCTAGTGAGCACGAGTGAGATGCAGAAAACGACACCAGACCGTGACAAAGGCATGCCTACTGATACACATGCACCTCCGGCGGTCCGCCTGGTCCCATCACTACTTCCCCACACCCATTGTACCTGCCTCTTCCAACTGTATCCACACAGTTAACCGCCCTCTTCTACATGACCCTCCCAACCCCCTGGAAACGTGATTCCGCGGTGAAACGTGTTCATTGGATCTGCCCGCGGAACTAAACTAATATCCAACGATGCAACGGCCATTGGCATCTCTTCCGTCGCCCCCTGTGTTTTTGGTCTTGTCGTAAATCTGAACGTCCCAAAGAAGCCCCAGAAGATCGGTTGTGCGCTTAAGTCCGCTGCTCGTCTTCCAGCACGTATCTCGGGCGGTCGCGGTTGCGGGAGTGGAAGGAGCACCCTCGCTCCAGCCCCGGGCGAACATCCAGTCGTCGTTCTCCGTCTACGATTTATTGGCTGTAACTTGAAAGATCTCTAACTCCCACAGCAAACCCGACTCTTCCGATCTGTAGGCACCATTTATCCCGCAACCGCAACCGCAACTGAAACGTAACTCATCATTTCTCAGTTTTGTCGTGGTCTCGTTGCTGAATATGAAGCACCATATACCCCCGTCATCAAGCGTAATGCAAACTCCAGCCCGAAAGACGCTACCTTTGGCTTCCCCATCTATCTTTCTCTCGCCGATCGACTTATTGATATTGTCGCCTGTGACACGGACAAAATGCTTAGGAAAGAGTACTCGGCAAGGTCGCCCTCTCGCTCGAAAATTGGTTCAGAGGGTCCAACGTTTGTTTTGATGATGCATTAAAACAAGGTGCATCCATTTGTGCAAATTATTTTTTCATCCTCTCGCTCACGTCATCTGATCCCAGTTATTCGTCTTATCGCTCGTGTCCACCTGGCTGCTCACGCCACCGATTCCGTGCAAATTAAGCCCGGGCTCGCACACCCCCTAATACACTTCGACGAGTTTCGAAGATGTTTTTTTTTTCACGAGCTCATTAAATGTTCCCATACGAATTTCGTGTCTGCGCCACCCGTAGGTCTTTTACATGAATTTGGAACTTGGGCCCTCTGACATCTCTTAAGACACAAGCTATCGTAACTCCCGCTTCCGTCTTTCAGGTCCCGCGTTTGAAGATGTCATGCTGATACCACAGTTGTCCCATCTCCACATCGCCGGCCCGTGATTCGCTTAGATAACTTATGTCCCGGAACTAGTCAGAGCAAGACACCCAGCACCACCTACCTTCTCCCTTTGTACTAGAGTCAACGACGCATATGCCCGTCACGCCGAAGTCCCAGCAGTAAGCTGTCGAAACTATTTATTCGCAGACATCCGTTGCGTACCAGGATATGCCCACCACCCACACCTAGGTGGACTTGGTAATGTCATTTATCATATTGGTTGCCCCGCCTCCGTCGACGTCACCGCGAAACGGGTCGCTTCTACCCCAGGCCTCACTCTCACCCATCCGTTCTCATCTTGGACATCGCTTCTCGGCGAGCGTTGGAACCATCCAACGCCGTTCGCTATCACCAAGAGACATTTTGGCAAGCGATCGTTGGCGGTGATAATGGCCAAGAACACTGATTACAACTTTGTGCCCGCGAACGACATCGTCGGTAATGTTATTCTGAAGATTTAGGAAACGGCGGATCTCCCGAGGGTTTCGAAACAGTGAGTGGCCGCCGCTCGCATCGCAGCTAGGGTTTCATAGCTGACCGAGGCGTGACTCCGACGAGTTCAATGCAGCCGGCTCAGGTCGTCTGAGGGCGTTTCTTCACTTGTTTGGATCATCTAGAGAGGACCATCATGATCCGAGTCATCACCTTGAGTGTGTACCTAGTAGATTGAAGATTCGTTGCCAGTGGTAGGGTCTGTCATGGGCATACCCGTGTGTATTTTGATTCATGCCCGTGCCACTGATTTACCCGTACCGTCGGATAACGTGACGACAACGACACGATGCGACATGTCGTCGCCGTCGCCCTCCCTTTCATTTTCCCACAAAGAACTGACTATGGTGCACCGGTGTGCCACCACGACACGATGGCATGATGATGAGGATGGTCGTGACAACAATGACCACTCGACATGTTGTCGACTCGTCCCTCGCCCTTGCCTGCGAGGAACCAACCACGGCGCAATCATGGCGTGCCACCACAATATGATGATGACACGCCATGGCACGACGATCCCGCTCGTTGTGTCACAGGTAGTATATACCCGGGTCCCAGTGACAGCCCCAAGTGGCAAGAATTGGTGGTGAGCGGGCAAAGTGGCATTGAGATGCTTGTCGTGATGCAGATTGGTGTCAGAGCCTGAGCCTATAATAGGGAGATGTCACTACGTTAACCGGTGAGTCACTCTGGACTCTGGAGGGTCTCGTTCATCCATCTGATCTATCAATACAATCTAGATTTGTTGACCGTGATGCGATGATGCGTTATCACTGGGGACTTGGCATCGGACAAACTTACTCACATTCAACATCGCCGATTCGCAGTAATCCAGACTCGCAGCATCGTAACTTCATTCGTCATTCACCTCAACAGTTTTCAAGCAACGAGATTGCAAATTACGCAAACGATGCCGAATACAAGTTCGATGATTTGGAACATTTGATTGACCCGGAATCAGAACTCGAGTTTGAGCGTCTGAGCTCTGTTGGGTCTTACTTAGAATCCGATTCCGAGTCTGAATCTGTCTGGGAGGACTACGCTGGTGGGGAGATTTAGATTATGCGGCTGCTGCCAATGGATACGAGTTCTAGCTCTGGGTTACCCTTGCTTGTCGATGTGATCACTTTTGCTTCATTTTCTTTGTTTCTCACTGTCGTATGTCTCAATTGATACTTATGGGTACCGCCCGTTCGCGCGTCCCTCCCCGCATGGCACGACCTCGATAAGGCAGTTGTTTCCAGAACGACTGCGTCAATGTACTCTATCTGTTCTTTCCAAATGAGTCGACCTGCGCGCAGTGCATGTTCTGCTCTGGTGGCCTTCGTGGGCTCCGTCTCCGAGTCAGTCTCCCAGTCGGTCTCGGTTACGGTGTCATCCGACTCGGAGTTACAGACTCAGTAAATTACATAATACCTGCGTCGGTTCGTCCTCACCAAAACTTTAGACTCTTTGTAGGTGACACTCCTAGTAACAGTTCATTCCGTCTCGGATGCGCTAGACTAAACTTCTCTCCCGAATTGACAGACTGAGTTGAGTTTGATGTGGAGCTTTACAGGATGCGCGAGAAGTTGATTTGGGACTACATATCTGAAGTTCCGGTTCGTTTATTTTCTTTCTTTCTTTTCCTACCTCACAAAAAACCTGGTGTGCTCAGAGCCCTTCATCACTATGGAAAATCGGACACCTGCGCCACCACGTGGATTTGGGGAGAATTCGTTTGATGCTGGTATGTGTCTTATTTTCGCGTTGGGATGCATGCTGAGTTGGATTCAGTGGATTCAATCAATGCTACGTAGTTCCTTCGTGGGGAGTGTTATGACGAGATCGCGAAGGAGCTAAAGTCTGGAGGAGTCATCCCCCGCGGCATGATTAGCGTAGCAGAGAAGGAAGGATACAAGCACCCAGTCTGATTCGGACGTAGTTTGTTTACAGAGTCTCTGCCCCACAGTTACGTCGCACACGCACGGTTGCGCAGGCAAAGGCAAAGACAACGACCAACCGCTGATCTCGACGAACTTATTGTCAATCATGTCTAAGCCACTGTCTGGAAAGTCGACGAACTGATGGCGCATGAAAAATTCACGCAAGGATCTGAAGACGAGCTTCGTGAGTAGTTCTACGTTGCGTTTCCGCGTTTCATTACGGTTTACGCTACCCCGCAGGTTTGTCTTTGAAGAACTTTATTGCTGCCAACCCCGCAAAAAGTGTCTGTGGATTCACGTTGAACCGCAAAAAATCTGGCCACTTTAAGTCTCTGTTTCTTGGCGAACAAAAACTCCACTGTCTAGACTTGGGTGATTCTTTTTTTACTCCGTGCATCCTGAAGCTCATTGTTTGGTAGCCAGTTCGCGTAACACCAGAATCATACTGTCTCTTTGAAACAGCCGTCGCGGGAGTGCCGGAACTGTGGGATGCATTCAAAGTCAGGTAAGGCCTAACGACATGAGACAATGATTTCTGTGTCTCATACGTTGTCCAGGCATTTGCACCAGTCACAAAAATTGGGTGGAGAAGACGCCTTATAGTGCAGGCACTCGTACACCAGCCTGTACACCGGATCACACGACGCCTGGCCATTTGTCCGATCGTCGGGTTTCTGGGCCAAACCTTTACGGTAGCCAGACCCGCTGAGTGGCTGCATTTGGCGGGAACGCGCCAACAAGTACAACATCTCAACTGCTTAGCTACCAGCCTCCCTCTTTGTACTCGCGACCTCCAATCACTCAACCCGCTCGCCACGTCCCTGCGGGGATGAATCCACAGCGCGCTGCCATGATCTAGAATTCCAACGGTCATGGAACGCGCACTGGCAGATGGTAGGTTGGGCTGCAATTTATATTAGTTTCCGTTCCTTTTCGTGCATCGCGACTCCTGGTACATTATTGTTGATTAGTAGAATATTTTGCATCATCTTAGAATGGTGCAATATCAGTGTATCAGTTATGAATGGGACTTTCAGAAAAAGTGTGACGTAGTCAACTTCGAGACTATTTGAATGTGCATGTTAACTAGTAGTCGCCCTCGCAAGTTCTTGTTGCAGCGTTTCGTTCTTGTATGTACATGATGTACTATACCGCGCTGGCTAACTTGTTCTTGTTCCAGCAATCCCCGACGTCACGCACACACGCACGCACGCACGCATGCCCCCTCATCCTCCCTCACGCGCAACGTCGACAACAACGGTGCACGCACGCACCCTCAGGCCTCAGCCCGCTCCCTCGCGCCCCACGTCGACGACTACAACACATGCACATTGCACACGCGCACACGACGCGGCCTGCTGGCTGGACCACGCCACGACAGCGACGACCACTCCCACTCTCTCCCACCCTGGCATGCCAGACCTCGTCCACACCACCAGCGCGTGCCCCCTCGATGACCTGGCGTGCTGGCAGCACCGACAACAAGCCTCTCCCCCTCTCCCTATTTCTCACCCCACTCCAGACCTGCGTGCCCCCGACAACGATGACGCAAGTGCTGGTGGCACCACCACGACGACAACGACGAACGACGAACTATGTGACGACTCCTCGCGTGGGCATGCCACAATACGACGTACTTCGGCCGGCTCTCATGGAACGACATCCCGAATGACGACAATATATCCTGTCTTGCATTGCAGCCGTTCTACTCAACTTGGTCACCACCATGTCGTCTCCATGGGTTGATGATCGACGACAAGATTATGGGTAATCAATGACCTGACGAGGGCGACCATGGCAGACGATAACGACGCGTTACGATCACTCTGAAGGACCCGAAGATGACGAGGAAGAGGAAAAGTGGGTAAGGGAAGGCCTCATTGTCGACAAGGACGAGGAGCGACGGAGAAGAAGGAAACGACGGAAGAGGTGAAGTTCCTGACCTTGATGTTGTGTGGGGAAATACTTAATCTCATATATAGAGGACTCGGAGGAGGAGGATGCTTCAGAAGAAGGCGACTTGGAGCTCCTGGAAGAAAACACAGGTACTGGATTCAAAAGCCATTTGACACGGCTTCGCCGTGGCTGTGAGAACGGTTCTCCAACATTCTCTTCGAGACGGAAGCAAAGGTCGAGTCCTCCGAAGATGATCTCGTCGGCGGCCGATCTGCCACAAGTTCAGATATTCGGCGCAATTGGGATGATGGGCGGGCAGGGGGCGGCAGGAGATGAGGAAGATATGGATGGTTTCATTGACTACGAGGAAGAAGAAGGTGCTGGTGTTATGGACGAGCGCGAACGTGAGGAGAGATGTACTAGGGAGAGGGAAAAGTTCGAATGTCAACCAACGGAGGAAAGCAATAGGCTCTCGACCGGATCTTACTGGTATCGACGCCCTGTAACCTTCCCTTACTCACCTGCCCTAGTGCTCGGGACAAAATCCACAGCGTTTTTGGGGATGGCCACGAGTACAATTGGGTGTTAGAAGATGACGACGAAGCAGAGTACGAGGAACAGCTCAAGCCCAAAATGAAATACCAAGATGTATATTCTATTCATCTACTCCTGCTAGAGTCGGCACTGATTATTATATTTCAGGTCTTTGAACCTTCGGAGATACGTGCTCGGATGCTTACAGAATATGACAATATGATTCGGGGCTCAGGATATACCGGAGCGCATGCAATTTCAACCCTATCTCTCCATCACAATCGTACAGAAGCAGAATCTCAAGCCTTGGCCCTAGCGATCTCATACGCTCTCCGCTTTCTCTTCGTCCACGAATTCGAACTGCCGTATACTTGTACACGCAAACAGGATTACATCTCGCATTTCAATTTCTCAGGAAATGCCCACTCGAGTTGGGCTTATCACACTGGAGGATCTGTGCACTCGGTCAAAGATATAGTTCCCTATTGGATTGACGGAATGTCCTTGTTGCTTCCTACACCCGGCTCAATGCGGCAGACGAATACTTCACGCAATCTCTATCCGACCAAAGATGGAGTGCATTGAGATGGTCGCGGACGCGACTGAACGGTTGTTGATAAAATACAAGATGAACGCACAAGACTCATTCGAATTCCACTTCCATGACGATGAAGAACTCTACACGCAACTGACCGCGATCGCACTGCGAGGCTGTGCCTCGCTGACAACCCAATCAGTTTTCTCGTCCGCTCGCCGTTCCTGCGCAGTTTGACATCACCAACGCGACATTCATTTGACGTACTTGCGTCTCATATCACGGAATATGGGCAGATGCGCCAACATTGGCGGTTATAGCACGAGCCGCCCGCCTTTGCGCTCAAAGAATTAAGTATCTGGATTCGGCATGATTGACGACGACACGCTGGCGACGTTGGGGAAGGCTGCACGCAGTTCGCACAACTCCGCTTTGGAGGGGTTAGTGGCTTGCGAATGGGAAAGTCATGCTCAGGCGTGCTCGAACCTCGCTCATCCTGTTCCTCGCCTTGAATTCCTCGAGCTCGCAGGAATAGGGGCTACGCTCAGGGACGACGGCCTGGTGCGCCTCCTCGGCACCACACCGCTCGTCCGCAAACTCGACCTGGAGGACGCTTCCGACATCACGGATGCAGTTCTCGAAGTGCTCACTCCGCCCAATGCGAAAGGTTCGATCTCCAAGACGGTGAAGGAGTCGCCCGGGCCCGGTCGGGCCCTAGCACATCTGACGGTGTCAAACGCGTAATAGCGGTAGGTCCCACGGAAAAGGTCATTCTCGTCCAGGAGCAGCTGAGCAAGAACCGCATCATTGTCGAAACAGATCACGTCAAGGGCGTCGTCCAGGCATCATGCACCTCGTGAGCATCGGCACGCCCTCTCCTCCTGGATCTTCCCTCACAACGCGCCCATGTCCATCTAGTTCGACTCACGGCGGTCTCAAGTCTAAATCATATGTGGCTACGAAAAAGGGAAAGATATACCTCCGTCACAACTCGATACACGAGGACGTCCCGATCGTCATCGCACTCAAGGCCCTTAGTGTCCAGTCGGACAAGGAGATCCTGTTGCTCACTGCTGGTACCACGGACGCTTACAAGAGTGCTTTCGCCGCAAATTTAGAAGAAGCTGCCAAGCTTGGCATCTTCACTCGCCATCAGGCGCTCGAATGGATTGGGTCCAGGGTCAAGGTCAATCGCAAGGTCGTGGGCCCAAGAAGGCCCACCTGGGAAGAGGCGCTGGAAGCACTAGCCACCATCGTGTTAGTCCACGTGCCTGTCGTCGGATCAGATTTTAGGTCCAAGGCCATCTTCGTCGCGACGATGACTCGACGGGTGCTTATGGCGATGGATGATGAAAAGATGGTCGACGACCGTGACTATGTTGGTAAAAAAACGTCTGGAACTGTACGTTTCACTCGAATGAGCTCCGCTCATTCCGATGCTCACGTGAACTCGTTTACAAGCGCTGGTCAGCTATTGGCGTTGCTATTCGAGGATTTATTCAAGACCTTCAACGCGAATCTAAAATCAGCGATCGACAAGGTCCTAAAGAAGCCTTCTCGGACGAATGAGTCTGACGCGTTCAACACCATGCAGTTTCAGGGGGATCACATCACCTCCGGTTTTGCTCGCGCGATCTCGACCGGAAATTGGTCTTTGAAACGGTTCAAGATGGAAAGAGCAGGTGTCACCCACGTTCTCAGTCGGCTGAGCTTCATATCTGCTCTCGGAATGATGACACGCATTTCTTCTCAATTTGAAAAGACTCGCAAGGTCAGCGGGCCACGTGCGTTACAGCCAAGCCAATGGGGTATGCTATGCCCAAGCGATACTCCGGAAGGCGAAGCCTGTGGTCTCG
>JBBPNF010000031.1:0-34135 GCA_038090755.1 Leccinum truebloodii | reverse complement strand
TATGAGATCCACGTATGCAATAGAAGGCCAATAGTGTTGAACGCAACCTCAGTGGGGTTGTTCCTGGTTGTCCTGTGATCCAATGGGCAGTCACCGCCAAGAAGGAGCGTCGACTTCCGTTCGACCACATGTCAGCTGTGAACGAGATGCGCCCAAGAGATTGCTGTATGACGTCATCAATATGAATATTAAGTGTCTGTTGCATGGGACATACCATCAAGTTAGTTCGCAAAACAGTAAGGTATCTTTGCCACAAGCTTATTATATCTGTGCGTATTTTCGTACGATGAGGGATGTCCGAATCCTTGAGGTCTTGACGGAGAAGTAGTAAAAGAGCCCGGAATTCTGGGCATTCAACAATGTTGAGAGACTGACAACATTGACGTCAGCGGATCAAAGACAGTGCTGAACTGAGATATAAGTGGTTACCTGATCGTCTGCAATGATAAAAGCCACGAGGTGTCTATGCAACTCGTCCAGGAAAAGGAGGGAATCAACTGGCATTCACTGCTAGTTGAAGTATCTCCCGAGGCCGCCGATTGACGAGAGGGAAGAGATGCGAGAGATGCGCTGCCTGCCAACGCTTTCCGAATTTCGCTCAAAGTGTATCCACGGGCCATCACGGCTTTGACACTTTCATTCAAAGAAATGCCAGATATCAGCCGTGCTTGGTAGTTTTTCTTGCTCCTCTGGGCCCAATGAGCTTGAGTCAGTGACCGAGCTCGATGGCTGCAGTGGCCCCGTATCTCCATTTTCTTGCATGGGTTCCTCGTCGGATTTGCTGCCCATGTGTACATCATTGAGGTCGAACTCCTCCTCTGACACTGGCTCCATGTATCGGGGATGTGATGTTGAGATGGGAGCTCCGTTAGTCGAGCGACCAGTGCATGATCGAGTATCAGTTGTCGACCTAGTAAAATTGCTACAAGAGCGACTTCGACTTTGGGAGCCTTTGCAGCGAGCTTGTCCACCACTTGGTGCCACATCTGGTTCAGCGCCTGGCAACTGAGCAGCTTGGCTGCGAGAATGGCGGGGCGCACCAAGTGGGAATCAGACAGAGGGAAAACAGCTCTGAGCCGAGTTGACTTTGAGCCCGAAACATGGAACTCATTTAAAGTACACACTGGGCTTCTTTTGACATCAAATTGTGTACCAAACCGGAGCCCATGATGCGGTGTTGCATGTTCGAGTCAGACAATCATTGAGTCCATAAGTGACACATAAATAAATACTTCACCATGACGGTGCGACGGCGAACTTGCATTGCCCAATGCTGATCATTACGTATATACAATATGAAGCCGTTTAGTACTAGGTAACTGACTGATTGACGTACGAAAGCTGATTGTGCGCACTGCGCAGCACGCCACGCCACCCTGCAATGTGGTTGCTCCATACTGAATCTTGAGACCTATCATCGCCTATTTGCATTGCCTTGGTTTCCTCTTCCATGGCTTGGCCCTGCTTGCCTGCTTGTCAGGCGGGATCTGATCTGATGGAGATACTACACTGTGACGACGCTTGTTGGAAGAGCCACACGCCAAGAGAGGACCCTCCTTTCGCTGTGGTGTGGTATGATGATACTCAAATCTTCCGGAGTAACTCCTTCCAATCGGCTGGGAATGTGACCCTCTTTGACACTGCACGAAGCAGATTGATTTCGTTTTCGTCGTCGTGGTTCTCCTCCATGAGGTCAGCCATTCAACAAAGAAGTCGTGTCGAAGCTAAGTTGAGCATCTTCAAGACATTGTCCATGTTCATTTTTCAGGCCATAGCGACTTGAATGGAAAGGATTAGTAGCGTATGTAATTGTAGGCGGCGCAAAGACTCACCTCTCATGCCGACAATGGATTTCCGTCTTCCAAGTTGAAGTTGAAGCAACCATTTTCTCCACGAAGAAATACCCACATCGTGACCGACTTGATGTGGATCCACTTTACATCTTCGACAATGATAGGCACAAGTATATTGTCGCGAGGCGGGGCAGATGGTATGAAGGCAGTGCTTTAGAGTTCAGGGCGTGAAAAAAGAGCGTCTTGTGCACTAGGAAGTTCGAGGCCAGTTTCGCGAATTAAGATCATGAAGGCTGTGCACCATCCTGGGCCGGGATTGACTAAAACCACTTTCTGCAGCCCAGATGGTTAAAGGAAAGTCAATGGGATGGTAGCGTAGCTCCAGGTCGAGATGAAAGTCTGGAAGAACGCAAACCAAAGAACTTTCAAGGGAAGAGTTGAAACGAAAGCGAGGGGTGATGTGCGCGCAGCGATAGGGTGCTAACAGAGTAGTGGAACAGTCTGCGATGAATTCAATTGGTGCCTCGTAGGTTTCCTGATAGACATCATATTCGCAATGTTTCCAGAAGAAGCTTATCCAAATATTCGTGTGGTGCATGCATTTACTATGCACTCCTGGGTCATTAAAGGAACACTCTGCCCAGCTTATTCTACCTACTGGTACCACAACCTCAGACAAAGAGCAAGTCCACCTCTACGATGCACAGCACAAAAGGTGGAACTGGGTCTTTCCCTCGAAAACCAAGAAAGCTGAAGAAGAACCTCCCAAAAACTGGCTGCTCTTTGACTCCGGACTTGTTCCATATGGTGAGGTTGTTTTCCATAACAAAGAGGAAGGCCACCGAGGGTTTTCAAGTAGAACATACATTCCCAATTCTGTCCGCCTACCATATAGGTTATATACACTGTTTGTTACAAAGGAAACTCAAACTCTCCCCATGATGTAAATTAGCGCTGATTAGGTGATAGGTAGAATGACCTGACTAGTCTGGACCAGATTGAGACAAGGCGAGCTCCCCTAGCAACCTAACTGGCAAGAGCTGTCCAGGGCTGTTATTCTAGCTAGACTTTCTTTGATCAATGTGTTGAATAGATTGCCTAGCAATGGATGATACCTAACTCACCAGGGATAAAGAGAGAAGCAATCAATTTCAGCCATGCTAAGGCTAGAGGTTACCAAGAATTCCGCCAGGACGTTCGGCGAATGGGTAATAAAGGTTCTCATCACAACAGATTTCTGCAAACCTATCCACATCAAATGTGTCCATGAATTTTGAACCAGGTGAATAACCTTCACTGCTCCTGGGTAATAATCAATGACTGGCTTATTCTTCTGTACAGGTCTATTGAGTCCACTGGATCTGTTGCACTGTAATATGGGAGTATGTATGGCCAATGCCAAGGCTGTCTCATCAACATATCACGGTCTACAAACCTTTGCACCATGACTTGGACATCAGTTAGGAGCAAACACAGATGTTCATGAAATTGCATCATACCTGTTGACGTAGTAGCACCTCCACGATCGATGGATCATCTGGGGGTCCCATTGTCCGTTTGCAAAAGCAGGTATCATATGACATCCTCTTAACACGTCCACAGGGTCAACGAAACCAAATGTGTTTAATGAAACAAATTGCAGCATATCAAGATGAAACCCATCCTGTTGGAAATCAGATGGCACCCGTTGAAACATTGCACATGTAAGAAATTCAATCACCAAGAGTGGTAGTCATTGAGTTCTGGGCCAATGTACTGGACGTTCACGTGATAGATCACAATGATGTGAACGTAATGAAAGCGCACTTCCAAGTCTGTGTCATCTGCAGATTGTCTATATATCACGCTTGCTGCCACGAGTGTTAAATGGGTCCTGGCTGCAGACATCATATGTGGTATAATTGAGATCGCACGCATTATAATATGACATGGTTGCCTCACGTGCATTGTAGCTATTATCTAGTCCTGGAAGCAGAGATTGCCTGGATTTTGGCTGAGGAAAATGTGAAGCGTATACTCGCCATATCCTTGCTTCTCGTCGCTCAATCCGGGTAAGTTGACGAATGAAGTGCTTTTTGCTGGTGCGTATATACCTACCTTTCCCAACTCTGTGCTCTCGTTCGCCCTAGTAAAGCAATTAAACTTAATTGATGCACCTAAATCAAAACAAGGCACACACAGATTGTGTTGAGTAGGAATCTGTTGTTCCATACAGCCTGATAGAGACTGTGTAATCACCCAGCATATGAATTTTGTAAAGTACAATGATTGAAGAATTTTTGACACGCGATAGTACAGGAAACGACCACGGACCTCCCTACAGTGGCGGCCCTCAGCCTCACATGGAAGTTCTCTAGTGTTGAATGCAGGGCAGGTATTGGCCTCGAAAGCCCGTATCTCCCAATGCCTGCCTGAGTGACAGTATCCATCACTTGGAGACTTTCATCTGTATGGATTCGTAATTTCGCTAGTGCATGCCAATGACAAAGGAGGGCAAGCAGCTTCAATAGCTGCATTGTGGGGCTCCGGCAGCAAGCCCTTTGAATATGGGGAGAGCATACTGTTGTCAGTTGATTCAGTGATGTTGAACATATTGACTACTATGTTGCTGCACACCTGGATTCAAAGTTTGTGTTGCAATTCTCCTCGTTTCCAACACATTCTACGAGAAATGTTGTATTGTATCTTGTCCAAATGTAGGTACTTGACAATATCTGTAGATGACACATAGATAGGTCAGGTGGTGAGTATGAGAATGTATTAGGGTACAAAAAACCTTCCTTCGATCGAGCTTGCGCAAGACATTGCCTGTCAAGCTGTCCAGAAATAAGATGGATTAGAATAGCCTTCCATATTCCGAGTTCAAACTCGTGTAACAAGTCAACCACAAGCATAGCACAGAGATCAAACCCAAAAGCACATAGCCTTTCTGAGAAAGTGTTCTGAACTGGTAAGCACGAAGAATTCAACTCCTGTCGGGACCATACACTTGTCGCAATGACTGGATGGGTGGTTTCACCACAGAGTCATCAGTATCTACCGAGCTCTTCACAGGGCTGTAAGTATACCATGCCTGTCAGGGTCTCAGGCAGTGTGGGAACTTCCGGAAGTAGTAGTAGTTACTATTGTCAGACCCAGATGCAAAAAGACTCAGTTGGTGGCAACTGGTTGACAACTATGTGGTTTTTGTAAACACTTTGAGATAGGCAACAACTGGCAACCAGAAGTTTGAGGAAGTGCATGGACCGGTAACTGCAGTCGGGTTGAAACCAGTGTCAGTAGTCCAAACATTACTGACATACAGGTTTGAACAGGCCAACCAGAAGCTTGCAATGGAGACAAATGTTGCAAAAAGCCAGTGGTATAATAAGGCTTTTGATTGGTCAATATTAGCCAATGAGAAGGAATGCCCCCATGAATTTAAAAAAAAAACATCGGAAATATTGATTGAATCACCTAGAGCTTGTTTTTTGTCCACCCACCTCCTATCATTTCAACGTCAGACAGTTCTTCAGCAGCATGAAGGCAGTTGCCACAATTTGAGTCAAAGTGATATCTGAAGTTGCCATATTTTCAAACAAGTGTCTTTCTGGCAAATGCCAGTTCGGTAGGTCTAGCACTACAGACTCTGGTGTTTGATCAATGGATATACATTCTACAAATGTTCAGAAACTCCACCCTAGCTGCACCAGTCTCTACAAGAATGATGTGATCCACTTTTAAGAAAAGTTACAACCAAGGTACAATCCATGTCCATTGGTTGAATTTGCACTGACACTTACAGTAGTGAGTACTATACTACACTTGAATGAACAGGCTATTGTAAATTTTTGATGAGTGGACCATTGTCATGGGATCATACAAGTTGGTCCACTTCAAACACGACAAATCCAGCCTGGTCTACCAGCAGCATCTGAACTTTCTGGACTACTTTGATGAGAGGGATCTTGCTAGGAATACTCCAAAGCGTCTTTAATTTATGGCAATATTTGAATTACTGAATCATTCATTTTGGATGGCATTTGCTCATTGAGTACAGTTCATATGCAGGTTTCGACAACTTGGAACAGAGCAATTCTGGTGTGGTTGTGATCACAGATGACATATGCAGATAAGAAGTTCCATAAAGGACCTGAGCAGAGTTTGGAACCCACTAGGAAGAGATGGTGCACCCGCACTTCAGAAGAAATGGTGTGCACAAAAGCTATCAAAATTGTACCTACACATCCTGCCCCAGCTCAATGTTTTCTTCTGTACATGATGAGAGTCCCTAGTAGGATTGCCATAGATATCTCCTTGGTATAGACATGGAAATTAACTTCGAGTTGGAGATTTTTCATTGAGAGACGCTTTCAGGAAGATGAAGTGCAGCATTGCCTATCCAAGTGCAACCACGCGCAAGCAAACAGCAGAGACACACGAGGGAGTACAAGATTGAGTTATGCAACCAGACTTCATGAACAAGCCTGCCTGTCAGACATGTGGATATATACTCGTTGAGAAGATAACTGTCGAATGTCCTTCCATCTTTGTTATAGATTGTTCGGTTGATTTCCCTAATGTGTTTCAGTGTTGGATAGATAGTGTGGCACCAAATCAATAACAACTTTCCTTTTTGGACAAATTTTCACATCTTTGACACTTTTTGAAAGGGCATCTTGTTCGTCTAGGTGCCAGCAAATGTTAGCAATTGCCATTGGCCAATATTGATTAATCACATGTCTTATATTGCACGAATTTTGTGGTTGAGCATGAACATGTGAGTAGTCAGTGCAGCTTCAACCCCTCATCAATCATTGCCTGTCACCATCACTGGTATGCCCATCGACCTCCGCCTCGCTCCACGCATCTGGCAGCGACGAGCTCATGCCCCACATCAAGGCTGTCGACTAAGAACAGGAATTCACACAACTCTTGTTCTTGTCGCTCACATGGACCAACTTCTTGGGTGTGACATCATCACTGTTTGTTGAAAGTCGTTTGGCGCTAGATGGTGTGGCAACAGAAAATGGACCCACTTGTTGTAAATCACCATTACCAACCGACGAATCACAGTCCGATCACAGTCTGATCACAGTCCGATCACAGTCTGATCACAGTCTGATCACAGTCTGATCACAGTCTGATCACAGTCCGACCACAGTCCGGACATACCGACACTCGGACTAAGGTCAGATGACCTACCCTTAGCCCTCACCCTCGACATCACTACATTACCATGACATCCCCACTATCATTACATTACTACTCGCTCCCTTATATCATTATGTAGATCTGAGGTCATTTAGAATGTATGTATGTAATGCCTCATGTACTCAAAATTTGCGTGGTTTAGAATGCCTCCCTACACCAGGATGTCGACAAGTCATGTGATGCTGTTGTGCGTTGTGTCATGTATGAGTCACATCAGCGTCTGTGTTATGTGGTCATTGTTTGAGTGGTGAAGTTGGTGTTGGAGCGTAAAAAAAATTAAAAGAAAAGAAAAAAAGAAACTTATGAAAAGGATCCGAGGCTTGCTCCTGGTGGTGTCTTAATCCGTTGTGCATCATGTCCTGTAAAAGTCACGTGATCGTGGCACCACACGGTCGTCTTTGTCTTGGTCGTGAAGTTGGTATTAGAACAGTAAAAGAAAAGAAAAGAACAATGTACAAAGTGAGTCATGGGTGACTGGTTAGACCATAGACCTGCACATAGACTTGTACACATGTTCTTGCCTAAGCAGAAGGGAATAAAGTAGTAGGAATGAAGGATAATCGGGCTCGCTCCTTGTAGTGTCATCATCCATTGTGTGTTGTGTCATCTAAGAGTCACATCGGTGTTTGCGTTGTGTCGCTGTGGCATGCATGGTCATCGTTGTCTGAGTCGTGAATGCCATGTTAGAGCGTGAAAAGAAGAGAAAAGAAAAGAAAAGAAAAAAGTACAAAGTAAGACGCGGGTCTTGTCGATGACCTGCGGGTCTCTGAGTAGTATATTCCCGCAAGTAGACCCGTACCATGCTCTTCAAGAGCCTAGTAGCCTGGAGAGAACAAAGTAACAAGAGCGAAGGATTGTCAGGCTTGCTCTGAGTGGTGTCATAATCTGTTGTGCATCATGTTGTATAAGAGTTACATTGGTGTCTGTGTTGTGTCATCGTGGCACCCTATAATCGTCATTATCTGGTCGTGAAGTCAGTGTAAGAGCGTGAAAAGAAAAGAACAGAAATAAACATACGCATGTAGACCCGTACGCTTTCCTTAAGAACAAAGGATTGTTGGGCTTGCTCCAATTATCAGGCTTGCTCCATGCATTGTCATAGTTTGTTGTGTGTCGTGTTGTGTGAAAGTCGGCCTCCACATTGTATCATCATGGCACCGCATGGTCATGGTTGTCTGAGTCATAAAGTTGGTGTTAGAGGATGACAAAAGAAGAAAATAAAAGAAAATAAAACTTACGAAGTGAATCGCGGGTCTCTGACCATGTTTCCGCATGTGTCTAAGACCCGTACACATGCTCTTGCCTACTAGGCCGAAGGGAGCAAAGTAGTGAGAACGAAGGAGCTTGCTCGTCTTGTAGTGTCGTAATTGGTTGTGTGTCATGTCGTATAAGAGTCACATGTTCTCGGAGAGAAGTTGCGAGTTTGAATCTCAAACACTTTTCGAGACGGTCCAAGTACCTGCATATTTGTGGGTCAATGTCATCATTGTTGCTCCGGCAAGCTGGGTTCTTGAGGATATGCACGTGTTTTGTTACATCACGTCTACTGAGATGGGGCTCTGGAGTTTTGAATCGAAGGTATGACACTTTGTAATAACTCCAGCTTAGGAATATACCAGTTCGTAAAGACGTCCCTCTTTCCTCTTCGCCCTCTGGCCTCAATCACATGTAGCTTGTTGTCGTGGAAGCTATGCAACGAAGCTCTCAGAGCAGTATTGCAGTTGTTCCCGTCGAGCTTTGGCGCCTGCGTGAGGTAGGAGAAGTCTAGGAGGGAATGAATCATGAGAATTATGCCAGAAGGCGCAGCACCAGTGATTACCGGTATCAAATACCACTGTACATCTCGTTGCATTTTCCCAGTGATCTTTTTGAGGCGGGAAATCTGCAGATACCGCTCAAGATCGTCGGGGTCAACTGTGACCTTCCGAAGTTGTTCCAACATATAGTTCTTGGTATGCGGGGGGTGCCGTTTTGAATCACCGTTTGAAACTGCTTATACATGGCAGTAGTGATGGTGGATGTCTTCCTCCCCACACCGGAAAGCATACAGGCTTCGGAGGTGTCGGCGATGTGTAACAACATCAGAGGGTTCTAACTTCATGATAACGCCGATAAGAGCGGCAGTCTTCACTGGGGCCAAGACAATGGTCAAGGCACTCGTGGATAAGTCAATTGGTGAGGAGGCCTTGGATGCATGTCGACTTGTGGATGAACTTTGGAATCAGGAGTAACATGGCAAGGAGGAAAGTGTCTGACGATAGTTTAAGATGGGTTGACATGTGAATATTTGGTAGTCCAATCAAGAGTGGATGTGTGCAGCAATCGCCGACAAGCGCGGAAACATTCGTCTTGTCTGAAGACAGAATGACGCCAAGCAGAGTGGCGCCTTCAGTCAGCTTACTCTGATAAATACATCAGTCAGCCTACAATGGGAAGCTAAAGATAGAGTGAAAAACAAAACACACCTGCATGTGCCATGCTATGTCCCCTGACATCCACTTGTTGTACACTCGGACGAGACACTTGGCCCGGGTAGATACATGAGGGAATGAGATCCATTTTGTCGTGAAATAATGGGTTGTTGAAGAGCGACTCTAGGCAATGGATAGTATCACGATAAATAATTGTACCAGCAATTTGGTAGGCCTTGCCATGTCTATCACGCGACAACACCATTTGGGTCCACTGGGAAGAACTTGAAGTTCTACCAAGCCACGCAATTGTTGCGCTGCCATTTGAAATGAGACAGGTTTTCAGAAACTATTGTGATAGCCACTATGCTTAGACCAGACTGTGTAAGCCAAAGCCCGAGCTCCCAGTCCGCTTGAGACGTGAACAGATAGGTACTACAGGTTTGAACACCACTCTTGCGAAAATCAGTCCTGTTCAAAATGCTGGAGAAATGATGTTTGTTCTTGCTCAGAGTAAGTGACAGCAGCGCCCAGAAATTCGTCTACGCAGGACGGCTGAGGAGCCATTTCTACATCCATTTCACCTTCAGAGTGATCGAAGTCACGGTCTCTCGGACTTGGTGGGTTGCGGTCTCTGAATATTGCCTGCTCCTGCAATACTGCCTCATCATCATCCATCGATGATCCTGCAACTCTTCCCCCATCGGCTCCCAGCAATTACCAGTGTTAGCCGTACAAAGAGAAAGTCGGCTGCTTCAGCTGTCGAGTCTGTTGAAAGTAGCATGTCACGTAAAAGATCGCGCCCTCAGGTGTCTGCGACCGTATTGGCACAGCAAGCAGGTGGTGCGGCAATGCTGGAGATTGCAGCCGTGGTAAGGGATCTTTCTTGTAACATGGCATTACCTTTCCCACCTGGCAATGATCTCAGAGCTGCCGTCGATCTCCTCAACCAACATCAAGAGCTCACGTCTAAGCAAAGGCTGGATATTGGTGATTATCTGTCACCTATTCACATGACCGGTCAGATCGTTTTATTCCTGATGTTGAATGAAGAAGCGAGGAAGGACTGGTTGGAACGCAGGTTGTCAGAGATTGAACTTGCTCGTCAAGCTGGGATCCCACCCAACGGTATGATGAGGCGTTTTTAAGAATGATTTATGTCCGTGTCACGATGTATTGCCAAGTCCGAGTCACATATTCATCATGTCGTATGTACTATGTATAATTGTATGTTGTTATGCACAACTTGAATACTAGTATGGTTCAAGTTGCGCGGTGCGCCGGTCATCTACTACAACAGCCCTCGCTGTGCAAGCTCCTCTTGGTAGTCGATCCACATCTCCTGTGCAATGTTATCACGGTGTTCATTGGCACACCTTCTTTCTGCTCGATCTGTGGGCCCCTCACCAAAGCCCGCTGGTGGGCCACTTGGATACTCATCTCCGTCATTTGCTGGAAGGTGCTGATCATCAAGGTCAATTCCAAGATCAAACATGTCATCTGGATTGTAACAAAGAATGAAGTTGTGGATTGCACAAAGTGCGAGCGGAAGTCATGCTTGGACATGCATGTTGTATTCGGGAGGTATCTATCTGAAGGACACGGAATGGGCACTTTAAGACACCGAATATACGCTTGATGATGTTGCAAAGTGCTGCGTGTCGCTCTGCAACATGTCGAGACGACAGGCCAGTAACACATGTGTATAGGAAGATACCAAGCTGTTCCTCGACGGATATCCCGTCACGGTTCGTGAGTCCAAAATCCCATGATGCTTCAAAACCCGCACTAGCTGTTCAAAAATGTCATGATTGACTGACACCTAGGCATGTCCGGATCCTGTCAGGATGGCCATTTAGTAGCTCTATCATCCATCCTTCGCCCATCAATATAGATGTATGATAGGGTATAGGTGCAGTTGGTGACAGAAACAAGAGACTATAGTAGTAATATGTGATTTGAGTGATGATGAGGGATATGAGAACAGCAAGGCGGCGGCGCCGTGTGATCTGCAATGACTCCGAGTCTGGATCCATCATGATGGTGGGTAGTGAATATGTTTCTTATCATCGACACCCGGTTCTTATGCATCAGCTCTTATCATCGGCACTCAGTTCTGCCAATCCAATATGAATCCGGACTGTTCCGGTATGGCAGTATGGAGTCACGGGGTATGTGCACATGACCTAGAGTTGAAACTTCCGTTTCCATTTCACTCTTTTTTCGGAGTCCATACTGGACCTTAGTAATATCACACATTATCAGTTTTTTTCAACTTTTTTCACATTTTCATGAATTTCCATTGAATTCCTAGCCCCCTCTGAAAATACCTATGATTTCCATACATTTGTAGTAATTTGTATACTATTTTATGCCAAATGACAATGTAATTCTGTGAATATATAGGGAGTCTTCCAGTACAATATCTTGAGCAATATTGATTATTTCCATTTAGGTATCTGATTACTAAGGGTGAGGGTGAGGGCGGGTGGGGACAGGGAGCATGCTCACCTGTCGTTACACTTGACGCAGTGTGCTGTGGAAGGGAGGCTTGGAGGGTGAGGGTGAGGTAAGGTGAGGGTGAGGACTCAACAGACTCACAACACCGTGTCGTCGCCGTCATCTTGTTGACGCAGTATGCTGTAGGAGGGATGAAGGGTGAGGGTGAGGACACTCATTATCTAGTTGTCACCATGTCGAGTCGATGCTGATGATGACGACGACCAATGCGTGGTGTGCTGTGGGAGGGAGGAAGGGAGGGTGAGGGTGAGCCAAAGGGTGAGGGTGAGGACAAAGGGTGAGGGTGAGGACGCTCACCTGCTTGTCGCCATGTCGCCATGTCGAGTTGACGCTGGTGACAATGACAATGATGAGTGGGATGACACGGTGACAATGACGAGTGGGATGACATGGCGACAATGACGAGTGGGATAACACGGCGACAAGCAAGCCTGTGAGCATCCCCTTCTCCCTTCGTCCTCACCCTCACCCACCCACCCACCCACCCTCCCATAGCACACCACACATTGGACAATGCTGCCACAGCTGTCCACAACACAACCACAATGACGATATGGCGTTGGTACGTCATCCATTCACCCTCACCCACCCTCCCTCAGCATTGTCTGTGACACGGTGACGACAGTCACTATGAAACGACAAGGAGGATGAACAACGAGCAGTGAGCCCACCATCCTCCGAGTCTCCTCCTTACCTTCTCCCTCCCACAGTGTTGTCCTTGACCCCGTGTCAACAACATGACGACGACACGGCATCATTGCAACAGCAATGACAACAATGACAACAACGACATGTCAACACATCGAGTCCCTTCTCCTCACCTTCCCTCCCTCCCACAGCGAACAATGACATGGCACTGTCAACAACACGACAATGACAACACAGTGTGTTGCAACAGCAAGACGACAATGACGACAACGACACATGTCAATGGCACGGTGAGCTCATTGAGTCCCCCTCCTCCTTCTCACCTTCCCTCCCTCCCACAGAGAACAATGACACAACGCCGGTGTCACCAACAACCACAGCCGTGATGACCATGACAATGCCACGTGTCACCGTCGATGGTGAAGGCGAGGTGGTGGTGAGGGCGGCACATCACAGTGGCCCGGCAAGGATGCGCCAAACGTAAAGTAAATAATTTGTATGTATATATATTGTGTATATTCTATGTAGGTTACAAGGTGAATAAACAATAATTTTAAATCATTCTTGTCAGCTTGAAATGACCTGAAGACAAAAAAGGGTGTGTCATAAGAAGATATACACTTCTTTATGCGCAGCCGAGGGGTTCAGGAGAACCAAAGAGGAATGATAAGGGAATAGATCTCTAGTAGAAACTTACTAGGAATGTATGAGTGAACACTAAAAAGTAACTTGAAAGATATTGAGAGTTGCTAATGATAGTATGAGAGAGAAGTATGTGGAAAACAACTTAGATTGAATGGACATCTGGGTCCATCTTATATACTACATGGTTTGTTTGTACATGTTATGGTATACAGAATGTGGTGGAATATTCTGTAAGAGTCTAGCCAATAGCATATAAAACTCTTATCATGATATGTAAGCATCGAGTCATATGGACTGCGGACATCAGTAAACCACATTTTGCTCTAGAGTGGTCCACAGCCCTGGCAAGCAACCATACTGCCACAGTAAGGTCTATACTGGGTAGCCACTCCAAGTCATGCATTTTGCTATGCATGCATGACTTTAGACCACTATGGGTGTTACATAAACACATAAGTAGATACATCTCCTCACCATTGTACAGCACTGGCCAGCAACCCGAAGCATTGGATTGCTATGTATGTTATTTACGGATACATCTTCTTGCAATTGTGGAGCACTGGCCAATAATCCTTCACTTGTCAAGCACACGAATCACTCCAAATGGGGAAAACGAAGCACAATGTTGAAGATTCACATTGTGCCTTACAACAGCACAGCCTTCAAGTAGACAGATTTGGAAATATACTATACTACAAAACTAATGAAGAAATCACCGCTAATCCAAAACGATGCTCAAATGATCATGGTGCTTGACGTGGTTGTCGATCTCTTGAAGCGAAGCCCTAATCCAGGATTAGATAGTTAGTGAGTGTTGCAAACCCGGCGAATACACTTACCATCCTTCCCGGCCCCATTGCGACCACTGTTCCTGGAGCCGTGGACCATGGTACGCGTTTTTGAGAACTTGGTCCACCATGGACAGAAGGCCGCGGTAAATTGACGAGTATGATTTCCCAGAGAACTGGGGGATGGACTGGCCCGAGCCGCTCTGAGCGAAACCGTTGAGTATGCAGTTGTGCTAAAAGAAACTGTCAGTAGACCGGGAAAATGATTATTATAAGACTTACCGCAGCCACTACAAGGGCCAAACATGACACGGGGATTGAACTCCGGAATAGATCGGGCCGTTTATCTGCGATGCGATATGAACCAACCTAAAAAAAGTCGATAAGAACCTGTTTGAGAGCTGGGTGGGCAAAGTTCTTTGTCTTTCTCTAAAAAACAAATATCAGTTGTACGAACGGGAATTAAATACAGACAGAAACGAAATGTGGCCTTACATTTTCATCTGAACTGTCTCGCAAAAACAGGGACTGCTGGAGAAGGCTCGTGGCCCTGGACTTGACCCACTGCATATGGTCTTCTGTGTCGGAAGGGGCGACTAGACCATAAGCGGATGGGGCAACGTTGACAGCAACCATCTTCAGCTCCGAGCGCCACGTAGAAAGCTTCGATATACGTTAGTAAACAATGCTCATAGTCAGATGATTTAGAACGTACAAGCGACGCCATGTTGACTTGTTGTTCGGGCCAGTAATCTCCAGAAGGCACGTCAAAATGAATATATGACATACAGACTTCACTCACCAGGTTCTAGATTAGCATTATTTTGAGTCCACTCCACAACGCGACAAGGCACTCCATGATCGATGTTTTGAGATCACGGGATTTGGAGGGGAATGGGTTCTTGAGGACATGAGCAATGCGACAGTCTCGCTTGGCATCTTCTAGAAGGTCCTTCCAGACGGGTGGGTAATATCCAAGCGTATCGGGGGAAATGGGATCATTCTTCGACTTTTTGGAGTTCCGTGGTGCACGAGTCTTGATCTCTGCAACGATCAATTGTCCTTGGTTCGTCTCATTGGATGATATGGTTTGGCCGGAGCGTACGGCAGAAGGGCGAACCCTAGAGTTGTTCGGCTGCACTTGATTCGCAGCGCTAGACGACACGGCAGCCAGTCGATCGGGGCAAGGCGCAGAAGGATGCCCATTTGTTTGATGGTGGAAGTTGAGAACATCGGCGACATCGCCATGAGTGGCAAGCTGAAGAACGTGTGAGCAACAGCAGCTCGAAACGAAGCAGCTTACCAGAGAGTCTTCGCCATCTGGCTGCCCAAGAACTCGCAGAGCAGCGTCTTCTTCTTCATCGCGTGAATGATCGAATGTGAATTCCTCCGGAAGCGGAACGTGACGAGGTGGGGAGTTTGTTGGAAGTTCCTGAGAAAAGCCTACATAGACATTAATTGACCACTGGCACTCGAGCATAATGGTATGAGCATCGTACCTGGGTGAGTAAGCTCCCATCAATTTGTAGTACCCCAACCATTATCTTGAGATTTATCGGATTCATTGGAGCCTTCATCGTCCGAGCTTTCAGTGGATGCATCCGAACCGTGAGTGACATCATAGTTCTGGGATGCAGAGGGACCAGAGGGCAGCTGGTGGTTCGATAGCAAGGCGGGATCGATCTGAGAATCCTTAACGACTGGTCTTCCATACTGAGGATGAGAGAGTCTCTGGTCCAGACCATGTAACACCGATGGTTGCCGCGAAGGAGGATGAGACGACGGTTGGTACTGCTAAGTGTCAGGCATGGCTGGGGGAGCAACAAAGCCAAAACATTGGGAGTCGGAAGCGCGTTGATGGAAAATGGGTGAAGGCGTGCTCGGTGTTGACACTGGGAGCTTCGCAACGCTTCGTACCACCCCGGATAGCATGATCCGCATTTTAGGAGGCATTACTGAGCTGCCCTCTGAGGCGGAATCATACTCGGAGTCGGAATCAGACTCGGGAACGGAGCTCGAGTTGGAGGTGGGGATGGGGTCCCCGGAGTCGGAGGTGGGTTCCCAGTCGGATGTGGGGTCCGAGTCGGTGCACTGGTCAGAGGTGGTATCAGAGTTGGTGGTGATATCACAATTGGAGGCGGTGGCGAGCTCTGAGTCGGGGCTAGGCTCCAAAGTGGAGGTGGGGTCCAAGCCAAGAGCGGGATTCGAGTCGGGATTGGCGGGTAACGTGATGGATGAAATAAAATTCATGTAATCATCTCGAAAGCCTTGAATTGTCTTCGCGAGTTCCGCGGGTTTCTCGACAGGCATTGTTGGAAGAAATTCATCAAAGATAGTTAGTACATCTGAAAAATGTACATCAGGGCTCGACTCATTTCCTACCACATCTGCAAGCAGCGTGCGCCACGCATCTATGAGGGGGAGCAGATCTTTGAAGTAGGAAGTGACTTGTTTGTAGAATTCCTTCCAACGATTGGCCCAAAGAAACAAAGGCGATTTGGCATCGCTTGCGGCAGTGAGATTCGTCATTGTGTTGTCACTCATCGTTGTCTTGGGGTCAACGTCCACACATTCGTGGTTAAGCGGGCCGTCGAACAGGATCATGACCCATATGCCAGTGAGGACGTAAAAGAGGAATTCGATGTTGTCACTGTGCGTGTGTTTCACGGTAATGTTGTTGTTCAGAACAATACGTGTATTGGATAGAGTCTTGCAGGTTGATCAACGTCCCTGTGATTCCTCTTGTTCGACAAGGTCTCGAATTTGATCAAGTAGGTTGATCGACATGAATGGAAGGGTCCCCTAGTAGAGACACAGAATGAGTCAAAAGATAAAGCATTTATATCATATTGGCTCACCGTTCCACCAACGCTGTACTGCCAACTCTCGTTCACTTCTGCCCCAAACTCCCAATCAAGAAGGAGTCCACGTGAATGATCTTCATCGATGTCTATTGTTCAAGCTACAGTCTCTATGTAGGATGCTCAGACTCGCAGCTCGTTCTAGCGCTGTTGGATCAATCGGTTTAACATTGTCCAAACAAATGAGAGAAAAAAATTGACGTACTAGCTAGAATGTCCCGCAAACACGACACTAACTCTCTCTTCGATTTGAACGCTGTCAAGGGTCGAGCGTACGAAGTAATCACTAGGCGAAGGTGCACTCTCTGAGCCTTCATCTTCGCCCTCCACTTCTGTTCTCTGTACCTTTCCGTACAGTCATCGACAGAGTCCACGACCACGACCCAATGGCTGTTCAACGTCGGAACACCAGGGATATCTCGGAGTCGTTCCATCACTTTAACCTCGTTGAGAAGTTCTCGGTGGGGTGATAGGCATACCCAGTAATCTTTGATGACGTACTGGACGTTATCTCTTTGGGTGAGGTAGCAAACGGTGCCCCTCCCTAAGAAACCGGGGCTCGAGAACAACATATCAATGATTTGATACAAATCATCACCGACTTGTATTGTCCCTATCGTAGGAGCTCTACTAGAGATATTTCTTGTAGCGCAGAGAGACAGCGAGAGGGATTCCAAGGAAGGGGAAGTGATAACCGATTGAGTTGTGGGATCCTTGGACAAAAATGCAAGCAAGCCACGGATTCTCGCCAGTACGGGTTTGATCATCATACTGACATCAAACCCGATGCACTCGCGACAGCCGAACGTCACAGCACAGAGGATGTAGATTAGACGATCAGGATGGGTGTGGATGTCGAAAGGGGGGGAGACAGCACCGCCGGATCGATCATAAAAGTGAAGGCGGAATTCGGTGCTGCTGCAGATCGACAACCCTAGGACGAATCGCCTCTGGCAGGGTTGCTCGAAAAACGTGAGATACACTTTCGAGTCCAGTGTCTTCCCGAGGTGCTTTGCGGGCTGGAATGATTCTTTTGTGTATTCACCAAGAACCCTAGGACTCCCCCAGTTAATTTCATCAACAGCCTGAGCCGAGTTATCGACCAGGACGTCTCAGATCCGGCTTTCGGATATATCCTGAGTGTCCTGGCATGAAGTTTGGTGACTCCAATCTGCCCTCCAGTGGCGCTTCATGTCATTCTTAAAAAGATCAGGTACCTGTTCTCTAACAGCACAGTGGGTGACAGCATTGAAAAATTGGGCGACCAGTTGTTCGGGGGTAGAGCAGGAACGACCAGATCGAGTGGTATGACACTTTGTATGGGCGGTGGGTTCGAACGACCACCTTCATTGTTTTGTAATGGGGTCATACAATGACCAGTCAGCCGGAGGAGGAAGAGACGAGTCGGAGGGTGGAAAGGAAGAGATGGTGGATGGCAGGACTAGTGTTTAAAGGTTCGGTTCGGTCTTTTACCTTTTTTGGGCAAGACCGAACCGTAACCGGTCTTGGGAATTTGCTGAAATCAAAAAAACTGAACCAAAACCGATAAAAACCGATTTTTTGGTCTTTATCAGTCTTTTGCCGGTCCGGTTCCGGTTATTAACCGGTTTTTGTGTGCTCAAAAAATAGAACTCACCTTCAGCTTTCTACCACTATTTTCTTTATGTAAAACAGTTCACACGCGATGGAGATATGATCATTTTAAGATTAGATGCAATATGGCTCTTTAGACAGCTAGAAAGATCAATCAGAATGCACTCCGCAAGTGATCGGCGGGCTTGGCGGTGGCTGTACCGAATGTGGGGAAAGCCCCTATCTAAATTTAGAGCCAATAATAACGTAAATTGGCCCATATGCGGGTGCGCTATGACCAATATCGACCTTTAAATCCATATATTGTCATAAATATCATAACTAACTCAAATAAAATCGTAAAAATATGCAGTTAAAAACTGGTTTTTCATCGGTCTTAGGACTGGACCTTTAATCACTAGGCGGGACCATGTTGAACAGAATAGTGAGCAAGTCGAGCAAGTCAGACGGCAAAATTGATGAAATGTCTTGAGAAAACTTGAATGATCATGTGAATATCACATCGATAGTGTGTCCTAAGGCATGAGCAGCAGTGGACGAGTCATGTATGCACTGGTAGCCCAAATTTTGCTGCTGCCTCGTCGATGTTGATTCGCCATATGGAGGGATCATATGAGAGATGTAAAGCCGTGGTGTCAACACAGAACGTGCAAAGAGGAAGGGGGACAGTTCCTGGCTCCTTTGCACGCAGGCGTACGGATATTTTGAAGTAATTAGTTGGAGGGCATGTGGGGCCCAGAACTGTTATGGGATCGCCGTCGGCTACGTTGGAACTGCTAGCTCTGTGGTCATTCGTATTGTCCTCATCGTCACCCTCCGAGTCGTGGTTACTTTCCAAATCTCCCACTCGCGAATCGACGTTGCGAGTTCAAATGTGCGGCATTTTTCTGCTCGATCATGATCTACTAGATAGCGACAGATCTGGGGGTCGTAGTTATGATTATTACTGGCGCTTGCAGGCGTCTTGATCTCCGAGACATGCACGTGTTCCGTGATATCCATGGTCCACTGGATGGGGACCCCAAGTCATTGTATGCTCGGAACAATACTTTGCATCAGTTCCAGCTTCGGGATATACCAGTTGTCGATCGGTTTGTTTCCCTTCCCACAGTGTGCTCCAGAGTCAAGGATGGATTGCTTATTTTGATGAAATGTATCCAAAGCAGAAGAAATCAGTTGAAGCTCGTCGGAGTTGATCTGATAGGCTTGAACACGGTACCAGAAATCCATTAGCGCACGAATCGCCACAACACAGTTCGAAGGAGCAGCACCTGCAATGATTGAGACGAGGTATCGCTGCGTGTCACGGTGTACTCGTCCAGTAACCTGCTTGAGTTTGGAGATCCCGGTCTTGAAGTGATGATACCCAGAGGTGGGTTGCAGAACAGATAACTGAAAGTCGAGTTCAGAGTCGCCAATGAGATTGAGACACCACTTAACATTGTGGTCCCAACATTCTTTATGAAGTTGGTGTAACATCTCAGGCATGATAAACGAGCTTGGGCATGAGAGGGGGAAGTCGCGGAAGAATGGTTCACTAATGCCATTTAAACGGAATCGCTGAGCCTCACGAAAGAAGGCTTGAAGGTCTGAGGGCTTGGCTTTGGATTGCACAACGCAAAGTTGCGCGAGCGTCGTTGAGGCAGTTCAGGGTTCGTGACGAAAGTCGTCGCCAAATTGTTTGTACATCGCCATAGTGACGGGGGATGTTTTCCCTCCAATGCATGCAACCATAGCGGCTTCCGGAGTGTCCGCGATGTAACTTGCGATCGGCGTGAAGCAGTACCGCATCTGACTGACGGGATCCGGTAGCATGGCCCCATATTGAGCAGCCTTCTTGAGAGGCTCGAGCAGGTACGTGCGCTGTCTGGTAGGGTGCGACGTCTTTATCTCTATTATTCGCCAACGTGGCCCACCCGGAAGGAGCTCTGCCCTGTGATGCAACTCCTTCGCTGTTGAGAATGATAGTCATAGCATTCGTATCTAAGCAGACAAATCAGTCACCTCTTCTTTGTAACAGATACTGGTCATACCATTGGCAATGCTAGAAATGAATCGATAGCTCTCATACTCAATGCAGAACGGAGCAACCACAAAGCAAGCTCCTATTCCTCATGCGAAGCAACAAGTTGAAATGGGTAGTAGAGATTTGCGGCGCGAAAGTTGGTATATTCGTTTGCGTCAAACTTGTCCATGAATGTTCTTAAAATAATCATATCTCCATCGCGTGTGAACCGATTTACATAAAGAAAATATCAGTAGAAAGCTAAAAGTGTGTTCTATTTGTGGACCGTACAAAGACCGGTTTTGGACCACAACCAGACTGGTAAAAGACCGAAAAAGACCGAAAATTGGTCTTTTTTTGGTCTTGGTCCGGTCTTTTTCATATCAGAAAATTTCTAGGACCGGTCTCGGTCCGGTCTTTTCCAAAAAAGGCAAAAGACCAGACCAGACCGGACCTTTAAACACTATCAGTATGGCCCTTCCCCTTTGACTTGCCATGTCACTTGCTGATCATACTGTAGCATGAATTTGAATCCAATATTGTCGACAATGAGGTGGTCACCATCCTCAATCTCGCACGTGCCGAGAGGGAGGCCTGTCGTGCCCAACACGCCTTTGCCATATCACTTGCAGACCAGCATGAAGCAAGTGCAAAACTACTTCGGACCCAGGCCCAAAGCATAGAAGCACACTGGCAGCTAGGCATTCTGGAGGTTGACGTTGGGTTGATTCTGGTTGCAATGAGACGCCACAGAATGTCTGAACACCCGCCCGATTTCTCAGATATAGGTACTATTGACCTGTTTTGCGACGGTAAGTTGAGCGATCAATCGATCTTACTTTGCTCACACTGTTACTGTATTACAGGCATGATCATGCAGACGGTAGGGGAACGTCTTGTATCGATACACTTGGATTGACTACACGACTTGTGGATAAGGCCGTTGACTTGTTCCCATATGGATACCCTTCGTTTGCCAGTATATTGTCTATTATTTTGTCCATACGTAGAACTACCATGTTGTATTGTTTCAGTGTCAAGTAAGCCGTCAATAAATCCTCTTTCTCGCACACGCAAATATCCAGACTTGCCCGCCATGATCAACTGCTCTGGAACCGAGGACGTCGCAGGGCGGCGGTCGACTCGACGACGTGTCCTCTTTTCACTGCGAACGCCATGCCAAAAATCAACAGAAGCCAAGTTCAAGTGTCTGAGGATGGAAGTGGTGTGTACCCTCTTTTCGTGTCCTTTTACTTGGAAAGACCGAGTACTAACTATCATTGGAAAGAAAATCGTGCGGCTCTGTTTCTCGAGCCTCGAATCTGCTTGATCAAAGAAGAGCTTGGGGTACTACACCATGCTTATTATAAGGAGATACAACAGTACGTGAACTACAAGCAGCGCCATGTCAACTCCAGCGGCACCATACCACGGTTACCACCTCCACTTGCCTTTTCCTTGCAGCGTCGAGCTCAATAAGAACAGTGCATTTTATTTGGTATAAAACAACTCACATCACCCTTCACAGATAAGCAGAACACCCGATCTCACCAATGGCCGGAAGCACACGAAACAGGAGAGCGAATCCAATGATGATGAAGGGAACAAGAACCTATAAGAAGAAGGAGCTCGGAGGAGGAGGGTGCAGAAGAGGGAGAAGTGGAAATGAAATGATGTGATTGAAGAAACGCCGGCTCGCGCAGTCGAGGTTGGCTATTCAATTTGAGAAGTAGCCTCGCTGTAACGGGTACGCCACCTCCTGTCCACGTTATCGTACAGACCGAGGTGCGTGCTAGTAGTTTGCTACACTGTGTCTCATACCCACTTATATAAATTTCCGTATGGTAATTCGTTTCGAGGTCCTGGCAATGCGGAATCGGTTGGAAGAGGTCAAGGCGGATGGGATAGGATTGCAGCTTGCGAATGCGGAGACACGGATCGATAGACCGAAGAGTCGTGCTGTCACTCAGTCCATACACGAGCTGAAGTAATGTAGTAGTAAATGCTGCTAATAATCGACATCTAGTAGACTCTGTGTATGACCAGAGTGGTGCTTTGCCAGTGTAATATGCTATGAGTTGTTCTCGTACTTTGTAAGTAAATTATATGCAGTAACATCTGAGTCACACTGTCATCAGCTCCTTGTAAACGGGTTTTGCTAGAGTGCTACTCTACTAGTGAGCTGGGCATCTAGGGAATTCTGCTTATAATTGGCATCTATTTGCACCACGGTGGTGTTTTGCTGGCACACTTTGAAGGCCTCTCGGGCTTTGTACATATATGGAAATATATGGGGATGACATAATGATATGGAATGCTATTGAATGATTTGACTGATTCACACAATATTGTGTTTTACTGATGGATGATGTCATAATGAGTCATTGATCAGTAAGCTGATCAATAAGCAAAGTAATGAGATATGAGTCATCATAGACAATGAAAGAATAGTCTAGAAGTAAGTTCTAGACCGATGACCAAACAATTAAGTCTAATTGTTTCAACATGTCACACCATCATGGTATTAAGTAAGAAGTACTAGTGTGTACATCAGTAAATTCACAAGTTGCTTTTCAGCGTTTTTCGGGCTTTTTCAGTGCTTTTCGTGAACAAAAGCACAAATACCAAAAGCACCGAAATAAAAGCATGATGATGACACCAAAAACCCGAAAAGGGGATACATCAGCCGAAAAGCCATATACAAAGTAGTCTAGCTAATTTAGGAATAATGATATTTACTACTACCAAAGATGACGCATCAGGAAATTGGGGAGATGATGATATTTCCAGATACAAATTGCAATTGAATTCCAGTGGGATACAAATAGGACAATAGTTGATCAGAAATTATAAGTTCATTTCATTCTGAACATAGAGTGACACAGAAATGCCTGAGTATACCTTGATGATGGTATCCAGATCAGCCATGGGGGACATGGTAGATATTGATCATCAAGGTGCAATATATCTTCTTAATATTAATCTATTGATCAGAACAAATATGTGTGCTAATATTAGGTCAGACCCTGATCAATAATGATAATCCAAACAAAATCAAGGGCCTGTAGTGATAATATGGGAATAGCTCCAAACAACATCAAGGGCCTGTAGTCACCCTTGATGTTGTTTGGATTTATCATTATTGATCAGGGTCTGACCTAATATTAGCACATATATTTGTTCTGATCAATAGATTAACATTAAGAAGATATATTGCACCTTGATGATCAATATCTACCATGTCCCCATGGCTGATCTGGATAAGGTATACTCAGGCATTTCTGTGTCACTTTATGTTCAGAATGAAATGAACTTATAATTGCTGATCAACTATTGTCCTATTTGTATCCTGCTGGAATTCAATTGCAATTTGTATCTGGAAATATCATCATCTCCCCAATTTCCTGATTGGCAACTTGTTGGTCCCCACTTTCGGGAGCTCTGGATTCGTGTGAAACACTGAAACAACATCAGACCACTGTTACTTATATGTATACTCGTAGATCCTGTTTGTAAACCATTGATATGATCGCGTTGATGTCTATCTCCTGCTTTTGCTTTTCTAAGTGCGTGTTCTCTTCGAGTCAGAGTGTATGAGTCACAGCAAGGACCCATATTGTTGTGGGACAAGACCGTGTAGTTCAAGTTGCCAGTCTTTTCCACCAACGGTATTTAAACCCGCAATGGTGATAAGGAGGCCTCGGCGAGTATTTTACATTGCTGCGGTGTGACGACATGACTTCTGTTAAACATAGATCTATGTAGTACATGCTGAGCCGATCACCCGACCGATCGGTTGATTTCCCCTCTACGGTTCTACCTCGCTTTGCTCGTACTGAAAACCGTGCTCAAGGTCCAACTACTGTTAGTCAAACCACATAAGATAGATCCTTTGCCTCCTTCCACTCGCACTCTCGAGGTTGTCCAGGGAGTAAACACCATCAGTGATGATCCTGACTGGTGAGTGATCGAGGATTACCACAGAACTCACCACCTTCTGTCTTCCATCAATGGGTCTGAAGGCCAGGTCTATTCGTGAGGTAAAGTCTTTTGCGAAACTAAACCGGGCCGAGTACTCACTATATATTCTTGCCAACTTGAAGCCGTCCGAAGTTCAAATCCACAAAACGCTCAGTGGATGATGGGCCACTAAGTCCGACCTGCGAACTTTGCATCCGTCGGAATCCTGCTCACCTCTGAAGCCACTGTAGATTGGACATGATCGTCATTGATCGGTGGTCTGCATTTTGGCCCTCGCTGAGAGCACTTGCCAGGCAATGGAGAAACTGTACAATACGGTCAATACGGTCAATACTGTCAATACCGTCACAGAGCCTGGCAGAGGTACAGAAAATCAAATCTGTCGCAACACAGATTGTACTTACTGCATTGAACCCACCCCCCTAGCGATTTGATTCATGAAGCCGTTGTCCTCGCGAGCTCGAGACTTAAGAGAAAGCGGTGAACGAGCTTGGACGAATGGACCATAGACATTCTTATCTATGATTAAGCTCTGCTGCCTAGATTAATAATCAGGAGTCCCATCACATGCAGGGTCAGGTGGAATTTCTGCTTATTGTTTGACACCCCATGTTTTGTATGCCACAACAACACGCATAACCTATGCATCCACACTCATTGTGCCATTGGTATCCTACAGAGTACTCGAATCAGACTGATTCAGACACCATGCCCACCCATACCAGCTTGAAAACAGGTATAGGTCTAACTCATTACACTTCTACACTTCTACTGTTCAGTACAACTATTACATTCTACTAACACAGTATTTGTTCATTCAGAAGTAAAACAAGTGAAGCATTTCCAGTATCCTACCTCTCAAAACAAAATAAATGCTGGACAACCCAAGCCTACAAAGAAAGAGGAGCAAAGTGTTGTTGTAAAAAGGCTCATGTGGCGATGGGAAAACACCGGGTGATCCCCACGATGAAGACGATAATGTCAGAATAGGTATAATCCGATATTCGGCTACACGGAATTTCTCTAACTGATATCTCAGATCAAATAATCTTTTTACTTGCGAGTCTGCCGCTTGACACAGTAAAAGTTGGTAGTCTTGCTGTATATGTTTCAACTTACACATTACTAACTCACCCTGACAGGTCATTGAGCATTTAGCAAACAACAAATTCGCCGAACTTGTGACGGCAGTCGCAGAGCAACGCCCGCGATCTCACATTAAGTAACTTACACCCTAAATTAGAGGATTTTCAGAAGAACTGATCACTTGATTTATCGCATAGATTGACCTACCTTAGCGAGGACAAGAAATTCTTGATCATGAAACCCTCTGCCGCACACGAATCGTTCATAGTGACCCTCACTAAAATGATCACACTCTTTGCCAACAAGATCGACCACAGGCAATTTGTTTATAACCTCAACACCTACTTGAACAAAGGTCTCTACTTTCGCAAGTCGGATGGATCCCAGGCAATCGGGGTCCCCGATTTCCAGCTTGTCATCGAGAACAATTCCCCCTTCGCATGAGGACCTCGCTACATCCCCAAATGGATTGGGGAGGTTTGTTTCACCGTCTCCTCCTCTGACACCCGCGTCCACCTCAAACAACTAGTTGATTGTCTGCCTGACGTTGATCTCGTCTTTTTGATCACGATCAAGGAGTCCCCAAAATGGCAATCTCCAAGCAGAAAACGTACTACACAGGCTCTGAAGCTCCACTCCCAACCCCTCCTCGAATACAACAACTTTATCCTGGGTGTTCCAGTGGATGATCTGGGACCTGTTGTTATCGAGCAGACCAAATGGATCCCCGTCACACGTGTCAACTTCGAGATATATACCCGCCAGCCTAATGGTGCCCTCACCATCGACGCCAATAGTCGAGACAATCACTCGGCATGTGGGGTGTGTTTAATATTCTATATTCTGTATCATTTACTGTTCGCCAACAAATTAATAGACGCTTTATCCAAATGTCGACATGCAAGATGTTGACCATTTTTTCGAAGATGCCTCCGGACACCTCAAAGAGTCGTTCACTGTCATTATGGAGAGGAGCCGTGGAGATACCGAATATATCCAGGAAGTACGCAAGTTGACAGCAACCCTAGACCTTCCCTGGAGTGACATCCTTGTCTCATTCCGCACAGCTGTTCTTCTTTTGCTACTCTTTTGCTACTTGTTGCTTTGTCACAATGATCACTCCCAAATGTATGTATCTGGGTCAATGTACCCGAATTCTTAGCGCCTTATCTTAGTATACCCTTTTCTCGGAAACTCGGTGACCCGCTGTCAGCTTACATAAACAGTACATACTCTATATCGCTTCAAAATTCTTCACCACTTTACAAAACATGTGCCGCTTTCCATTGTGCCTCGGAGTCGTATTGCTTTCAAATTTCACCTCTCAATTTTCCCCCGGGATCACCCTCAGTGGTAGAAAAAGCAAACAGTGAGAATCAAAGTTCTTTGTCACTGCTTCATTGCTCATTCCTTCTAGTCATTGCTCATTGTTCATTCCTCAGTCCACATCGCTATGGCACGAAAAGCCTCTAGGACTCAAGTCGACCCCATTCCTTCTGAAACTACTCCGGTATCTCCAGCTCCCAGACGAGGCGGTCGGGCCAAAGCGACTACTGAGAAAAGATCAACAACCAAGGCACCTTCCCGTCCTGCTCGACGTTCCCGTGCTCCACACGTCCAAACTCCAGAGGAAGAGGGGGAGCCTGAGGAATTCTGAAGGCAACCTGAATCCAACAAGGACTATGGCACCTCAAAAAGCACTAAGACACTGGAGGGGAAAAGTATAGGATGGAGGGAATCCAACCAGAACAAGACTGGCTTGTTCGGTTGTTGCATTCAAGTATTTATACTACTGGTACATGCGCACAGACCAGCTTAGGGCCGGTCTGGATAAGCTGTGCTAACTATTATAGTAAGTGTTCAACGGGTGCTACCAGGATAAGTCATGTGACCTAGGGCTGTGCAAGTCACGTGACTTGAAAAAGGTAAAAGTGAGAGACAAAAGATGAAGTATAAAGGTGGTCACGTGATGCTGACTAAGCAGGTCACGTGACTTTAAAGAGAGGAAAAATGAAGAGTTTGTAACAAATTCGATATTGATGGCGAGTTGGCCAAACAGGATGACACCGAATCAGAGACAACTGATGAAGAGATTCCCCAGGCTCGGGGTTCTGCCAATAATCTGCAAGTTCCACGAACCGGAGTATATGATCCATTAGTTGATCCTTCTCGAACCCAGTCAACAAAAACTACAAGTACTGCTGACGTTCAATATTTTTTCGAACGGACCAAGGACGCTTCTACTTGTAAACATTGCAGGTATTCTCTTTCTTTCCTTTTTACCATCGGAGACTCATGGGAATGACACTTCCAAGGGAAATCCACAACGCTGACCCAGTCGCGTGGAAGGAAAAGTATGCCACGCAGCGTACCTACATCTACACACCCAAGTCCGGGACGTCCACGCTCCGTGGCCACCTGGCCACCTGGACCGTTGGCATATAGACGAATACCTGGAATTAGTGGAAGCACATGGCTGGCCAACATGGCTTGAAAGTATCAAGAAGGCTGTAGCACTCAGGTACACACTTGCTGAGTTGCGACAAGCCATAGCTGAGGGTGGTACCCTCAATGGTCTTCGTGCACACACGTCGGGGACTGGTCAGACAGAGACAGGGGATCCTAACGGCCGGAGCTTTCTAGTACCTGTCTACTCAAAAAAGGTGTTTCACAACTTGCTTATCACCTTTATTGTATCTGATGACCAGGTACGTCGTTCTGATACTCTTATGCTGTGATTTCTCACTTGGTTCACTTAGTCTATCAACATTGTGGAGCATCAAACTTTTCGAAACCTTCTGATGATCCTCCATGAAAGCTTCCGTGATTCTGATATCCCTCGTCGAACGAGCCTCCGCAACAAGATAATAGAAAAATGGAAGCAATACCTTGTCGTTCTTGGCAAGGAGTTGGGGGTAAGCACAACAACTATCTTTCTACCTCCCGTTCCATCCAATAATCCATTACCTAGGATGCTCTTGGATGAATATCCTTTACAGTGGACACTTGGTCAGTGGGTAATAGGGCTGGCTTCCTGGCCCTCACGGCCCATTGGATTGCCGAGGATTCCCAACACCGCTTGGAGTTGAGATCTGCTTTGATCGGGTTCACGAGGGTAAAAGGTAACCACAACGGCGGCCTGTTAGCACAAACAATATTGGCTCTTCTTGACCGCGTTGGTGCTACATGCAAGGTTCGTCTACGTTATGCCCGTATACATTGGCTCAAACAATATAATTACCAGGTTGGGCACTTCTCAATGGATAAATAATGCTTCCAACAACAACACCTGTATGCAACATTCAATACAGACTTTATTGTCCGCTCGGGACATCGACTTTGATGCACACGACCGCCGGATCAGGTGCTTCCCGCATATAATTCACATATGCGTAAAGCACGTCTTGGACAGTTTCACGGCATCAACACTTGACAAGATCTCGGAAACATGGGAAGTTGACGCATTCCTGAATCATGTCGATCGTGAATGCTATGCGGCTGCTGTGAAGAAGAACCCTATCAAGAAGGGCCGTCTTATCATCAGTGCAATCTGTTCATCCGGACTTCGCTGTGACCAGTTTATGGACACCGTCAAATTGGGTAATGAGAAGAATTGGTTCAAGCCCCCTGGAAGTGCCATCCACAAAGTTCCTGAGCATGAACTCAAGCGCAACTCTGACACAAGGTGGGACTCTACTTATGACATGATGGATTGTCTCCTTGAGATGCATTTGGTGAGTCGTCATTGGGAACACCTGGTAACTGATGTTCTGATCCGTATTAGGGTGTTGATTACTTCCTCAGTTTGCCGAACCATAGCGACCTCACAAAATTGAGGTTGTCCAAGTGGGAATGGACCGTTCTGGGAGACTTTCACAAAGTTCTTGATGTAAGTATCTTGTGTCTACGTTGAGTATCATTAATCATTACCACTACAGATCCCACACGTGGTTCAACATTGTGCCTCAAATGACAAGTTACTGCGACTTGGATTAGCCGTGCCGTATTATGAACTTTTTATGACTGGATGGGAAGGACTTCGTGACAGTCAGCTCTGCCTCGCACCATGGCTCGATGTCGGCCTCACTTGGGCCACCAAATATTACAACCGTATGGACGATACAACTGCGTATGTTATTGCAATGTGTACCTTGTTTCAACTTTTCAATAATGATGTGTAAACTAAACTGTACTAGTCGTCGAACCGTCTATCCAAATGAGTTGGATAGAACACCATTGGGCTGAGGATTATGTAGCAATGATGGGCAAGAAGATCATTTTGGATTTGTTAAGTATTGATGTTTCAGTATTCAATTTACATTAATCATACAATTCAGATGCACCAACGTCACAGCCAATCACCTGAAGAGTCACCCACAGAAAGCCAGCCGAATCATTTCGCCAACTTTAACGCCATCGCAGCACGACTTCAGATCAAGGACATGGGAGGTTGACAGAATCCCCGAGATGCGGTCCATACGGTCGAGGATGAATACAATTCTTATACTAAAGGTTCGTTAACAAGGCAGGGAGATGATCCTTTGAAATTCTGGGATGTACGTCTTTCCCTTGCCGTTTTGACTGAAGCTCACAGGGACACCGTACACGTAGGTAAACTGCAAAACATATCTGATCATTTTCTCCATTGCAATGGACCATTTACCTACCCAAGCATCTGCTGTTCCCTGCGAACACATCTTCTCGTCAAGTTCCGAAATGGATACGAAGAAGAGAAACAGGATTGCTCCCTTGCTCATGGAGGCATTGCAAATGCTCAAATACCACTACAAGATACAACAGTTGGATTTCTCTCAGCGCGAGACGGTGAATCTGTGGGAGATGATGGATGATCCCGAAGAGCCCGTAAATGCTGATCGTACAGGGCTTCAGGGTGAAGGTATGAGGGACGCGATAGATAAACTCGTTGAGGCCTTCGAACATGAAGAAGAAGTTCTTGGAGGTCTGTTGTAGAATGGTGTTGCTGTCCCTCGTTTCATTGCCATCAAGGCTTCGTTAACTGTGTCTATGTCTTTTCTTCTATGTAGTTGCTACGTAGTTCAAATAATGCATTTTCTTCTCACGATTACGAGGGTGTTGAGGCATTCGAAACACATCATTCTTCGTCATCTCCAAGTTGTTTGAAACATTGTCCAAATCATCATTCTTCGTTGTCTCTATCTTTGTCGTCTCTCTGTACAATTTGTTGTACCTCAATCTCTATGATTCTTTATTGTGATGGCCGCAGGTTCGAGTTGGGGGTGAAACTTGGTGCTGGGGCATGTGGTAAGAACTTTCGACCTATTCTACTATGACTTGTTGAGCTTACAGTTTTACATGGCATGGGGCTATCCAGGTACCGTATTTAGGGCCTCTGACCTTCCCAACAACGATCACGAACTGGTGGTAGTAAAGCTTAGCAATGCAGGACTCAATCATCGGTCGCTCGAACATGAACACCGTGTCCTCTTGCAGTTACAAGGAGTCCTTGGCATCCCTCGACCCGTCTGGTTCGGAGTGGAATCTGAGCACTATGTACTCATCCTCCGTTTCCTTGGACCATCGCTGGAAGACATATTCAACACATGCGGACAGAGATTTTCTCAGAGTACGGTGGCTCTGATTGCTGGTCAACTGGTATGCTTGCTTGCTGCTCGTTTGACATCCTATTCTGACCCAGTCTGGACTGTCCCATCCAACAGCTTGCTCGCCTCAAGGCTGTCCACTCACGCAATTTACGCCTGCGTTCGCATCCATCAACAGTCACTTAGGCAACTTGAAACTCAGCTGCAGAGACGACATGGAATCTCTGGCCTATCTTCTGATATATCTACTGCACAGATCTTTACCCTGGCTCAATCAGAAGCCAATCCGGAGGAGTGCCATCCTCCGCATGAAGCAAAGCACCACAGTGAAGGAATTATGCAAAACTTTCCCAGTTGAATTTTCAGATTTCTTGGAGTACACTTGCCATTTTAGCCCCCAGCGAATGATATCATACATAAGCAATGGCTGAACCAGGCAGCTCAATAGGTGAGAGTAGTAAGCCTTGCCTCTGATAGCGAGTCTCCTACAAATCTGACTCCAAAATGTGATACCCAACATTGAACGAATGTCTTGTTTATTTCTGTCAGGATATGAAGGTAAATTTGTACATTACACAGGACAGAATACTCGACACCCACTGCTCCGATCGCTGAGGCCAGGGTCTGCCAATTCCCGATACAGAGACAGTGAAAATGAAATCACGAACAAAGATGACATGCCACAAATTGGACATGGTAGGAGAATCGAGATACCCTAATGAAAGAGGGAAAAACTGGTATAAGGATCTGTGTTATGAAAGACCAGTTCAAACGGGTCTGTAACCAGAACCGTGGTCTCTGACAGTTGTGTAGCAACTGAATTTGTGTCGGGGTTTGGTTGGGTTCACAGCCGTGGGAACTATTACCAGTTTTGGTTTGGGACTGCTGCCAAACTGGGACTGTGGCAACACTAGGTACCATACTTCGTATTTCACATCCATCCATGGCGCACGACCTTCATCTTCCGGGGTGGGTGTATATTTCAGAGAAAAACATCGCCATTTGATGTCTCCTTCTTTAATTGCATCAATTGTTGTGTAAAGGTCTTTGTGGTTTTGGTACATCGGTTGACCGCCTTCCCTGAGAAGAGACTCGCCCCATAGGTCCAGGATTGTGTCAATCTGTTGTGCTGGCATCTGGTTGCGAGTGTATAACAAATTGGCAACTTCAAATGCAAACCGATCATGAAAGGGTATCCAATCATCGTCGTTGGGCAGGTCTGGAGGAGGGGGCTGCACTCCAGGTGGTAGAAAGTCCCCGTTGCAGTCACAAGGACATCCTGCCAGTGCCGAGAAAACTGTCAACCAAAACAGAACAGTTTGAGCTGTCCATTTCACTCACCGGTCATAAATGGATGGTAATTACGGTAAACAGCATTGTGCGGACCAAAGTACTCAGCCTCGATATGAGGGAAGTCACAGTCATCTTCTTCTGTATCCTGAGGTGCCGGACTCCAATTTGGCGCTGGTGTTGGACTCCGAGTTGATGGATGAGGTGGAGAAATGGACACACGCGGGTGCTTGGCGTGTCAATGTTGTGTGAGGCCCGACTGGTTTTTGAATGACTGGTGGCATCCTGGTTGCGAACAAGGATATTGAAGTTGAGCCAGAGTGGCGTTGGCCATATGAAGTACCGACTGAGGGTTCACAAAGAACAAAGTTTGTCAGAAGAGATAAGCAAACTTTGCCGAATGCACATTTTTGGGGGAGGCATCAGCATCATAAGGCAAAGGCTGCTGTATATGCAAGATCACCTTTTTTTTCCCCTCCTTCCATACCCTTCTCTCCTTCGAATTTCATTCATTCCTGTCCCCTCAGCATACACCTTCTTTTCATTCATCTCCAATCTTGTTTAACCAACTCGCCATGGTCCCACCCCATCTTTCGAGAGAAGGGAGGCAGGCATTGCCTGTTCAACCTCTTGAGTATTGTGTTACACGGCCATCTAATGTGACTGCTCGACCTGGCTTACCTGACAAACCACAGCCTAGACGCACGTCTGAACAGAAGTGCGCTGATGACGAACAGGTCAGCCAGATGACAGAAGCAAAGAAGATAGCTGAGCAAAGCACTTACCAGCACATTTTGACCGTGCAAGCACAGATGGTCATTGATCAGTCTGAGGCCCGAAAGGACCAAGCGGCTGTGCGCCCTAAACCTCGCATGGTCAAACCAGCTGGAAACGAAGCCAGAATCCTACCACCCCGCTTCCCTCATTAGTCGAGTTGTCATTACCGTAAATGTAATACTGACCTTTATTATTTGTTGTTGAATTAGATGCAGAACTTGGCAAGGGACCTGATCTGCGAATGGTCCTGTCAGATGTGACTCGTCAAAGGTTGGCTGAGGCCAAGGCACGAAAGGAAGCCTCCGCCAATAGCAACAAGTATGTACCAGGGTGGCAATACCGCGTGGCATTTGAGGCTTGCGCACTAACAACCAGCACCATGACTCAGTCAGCAGGATACCATTGAATTTGGCTCACGCAGCCAAACACCTACCAATAATAATATTGTTCCAAGGGGTTCCAAGATCGTTACTGATATGGATGATGATGCTGATGAGCTCCGCTATGCATAGTGTTTGAAAGTCCGGTCCGGTCCGGTCTTTTGCCTTTTTTGGAAAAGACCGGACCGCGACCGGTCCTAGAAATTTTCTGATATGAAAAAGACCGGACCAAGACCAAAAAAGACCGATTTTCGGTCTTTTTCGGTCTTTTACCGGTCCGGTTGCGGTCCAAAACCGGTCTTTGTATGCTTCAAAAATAGAACACACTTTTAGCTTTCTACTGATATTTTCTTTATGTAAATCGGTTCACACGCGATGGAGATATGATTATTTTAAGATTTAATGCAATATGGCTCTTTAGAAAGCTTGAAAGATCAATCAGAACGCTGTCCGCAAGCGATCGGGGGGCTTAGTGGTGGCTGTACCGAATGTAGATATAGCCCCTATCTCAATTTAGAGCTAATAATAATGTAAATCCGTCCATATCCGGGTGAGATCTGACCAATCTCGACCTTGATGTCG